>JAOTQJ010019528.1:0-54258 GCA_025642045.1 Solanum sejunctum | reverse complement strand
TAATATTTTTTCCTTTTGTTAAACTTTTTTTATTATGAAATAATCAAAATTATTAAAGATGGAGGATTCTTATCAGAATGATGGAATGATTAATAAAATACCACTTGTGATACTTGTAATATGATTTAGTTTGATATCTTTACACTCATATTAATTAAAATATATTTTAACACTAACTAATATGTTTTTACTGATGGAATGTTATGCTTTTAATGATCAAATTTCGCCCCTTATTGATATTGGATTAAAATTTGTCTTTAACAACCAAACCAAAATTGGTCACTATAAGTATATTTTTACAATGACCAAAAAACATTTGATCCTTATAAGTATATTTATAACGACAAAAAAATTTTGTCGCTATAAGTATATTTATAACAAAAAATTTGGTCACTATAAGTATATTTATAACGACTGAAAAAAATTTGGTCGCTATAAGTGTATTTATAACGACTAGATTCATTTGCCTTCATTAAAAAGGATCGCTAAAAGTCTTTTTTCTTGTAGTGGAGTCAAGTCAAAATACGACCTTGACCCACCTTGTTATAATAAAACGATTTGGTGAAAGATGGTAAAGTAGTTGTTTTCTCCCAAGGGGGAGATGGCCCTTAGATACCAAGTTAGGTCGTGTATACCTAATGCTGATGATTTGAGGGAGTTGATTTTGGAAGGAGGCCCATAGTTCATCCTATTTTATTCAACCCAGCTCCACAAAGATGTACATAGACTTTAGAGAGGTATCTTGTTGAGGGTAATGAGATGGCTTCGATTGGACCAAATTTGGTTATGAAAGCTTTGAAGAAAGTAAGGTTGATAAGAGAGACATTGAAATGACTCAAAGTTGGCAAAAGCCCCATTCTAATATAAAGAGAAGAGATCTTGTGTTTAATGTTGATGATTGTATTTTACTTAAAGGTCTCACCCAAGAAGGGTATGGTATAGTTCGACAAGATAGTAAAATTGAGCCCAAGGTTTGTGGGACCATATACAATTTTGAGGAGGGTTGGAAGGGTTGCATGTGAATTTGAGTTGCCTATGGAGATGAATATGGTTCATTCGATCTTCCATGTATCTATGTTGAGGAGAGGTGTTGGTTCCCCAAGTTCTATAGTTCCCTTTAGAGATTTTTGGGTGTTGTGAAAGATAACTTGACCTACAAGAGGTCTTGTTGGAGATATTGGATAGACAAGTGAAAAGGTTGAGGAACAAAGATGTAGCATCCATCCATGTCCTTTGCAGGAATCAACAAGTTGGAAGTGTCACTTGTAAAGCAGAGGATAACATATAGAAGCGATATTTGTACCTCTTTCGCTCTATTGAAGTCTAAGACAACAAATTAAGTCCTATTAATGATTTCAAGCCTTTGGTTTCATCCCTCATGTCATTTTGAATACATTAAAGTTTATGTTAACAAGTTTATGGTGATTTTTGACATTAATGTTAAGACTTTCTGAAAGTGATATTTAAGTGCATTTGTTGCATTCATGTTAGGCTGAAATCTTCATAATTATTTCTCTTATGCATGTTTCTTTAACATTCAGGGATGAATGTTGCCAAGGCGAAGATATTGAAACACCCTTTATGTGCTTCAAAATGTCTCATAATCGTAATTTCCACATATCTCAAAATCCATGCGTGATTTACAAAATGTGATTTCATATTCTTGTTCAGGGGGCACAATTTACTATGAAATGGATATAACTAGGATTTTAAAAGACCTATAGCAATAAATAATTTTCACTAACTTTTGAATTTCTAGTGGCTGTCTGCGCCCAGGCTGCCACGAGCCTGCAGCGTGGACTAGTGTAAATCTGCTCCACATCTAGTCTATGTAGTGCCTGGGGCACGGACCAGTGTAAAATTTCCCTAGTTTTTCTTATTTTGCCCAAGTGCATTGGGGTTATAAGCCAATGCCTATTTAAACATGAAATTTTCTATACTTAGCGATGTTTCAACACTATATCTCTCAAAAACCCTCTCTAAACCTCTCCAAGACTTCATCAAATCTCTCATTTGAATTCAAGATCGATCTTGGAACTCAAGAACCCATCTCAAGTTTCAAGTTTCCCCCCAACTAAATCTCAAGAAAAATCCAAGTTTGAGGTATGTTGGACTTCATTCATGGTTACTTTCACAGATGTAGCCCAACCTTCTCTTTTTATGAAAAAAATTGCATGATTTCAAGTTGTATTACTTATAGGTATCTTTTATTCTAAGATATGAACATAAATTATGTTGAGATTTTATCAAATACTAGTTTATTATGCATGAATGCCTACTTTAAACTTATTCTATGAGTCTTTATGTCTATTGAGACTATGCATGATTTGAGCTATGAAAACTATGAACTATAATAAAGTTTTGATATGGATTTCTGACACCCAAACTTAGGGGTTTTACTAAAATATTGATGGGTTGATTTTAAAGTGATTTTACTGATTTTATTTACTCTTGAGTTGCAAGATTTTGAATAAGTATCATGAATCCACCATGTGGTTGATAAAATTACAGGACAAGAATTTTTAAGTTATTTACATGATTTACAAATCAAGTGGCTTTATGATGATTAAGGGATTTCAAGAATGTATCTAATTCTGAAAAGTATCCATGATTTTCAAGTAACAAGTTGTGCCTTATTTCAAGATTTTTACCTCTTGTGAGCCATTCAAGTTAATGCAAGGGTTCACGCATGATTATTATTTTCTCTCATATTCAAGTTAGTCTTTCTATTAGAGGTCAAAAATGTTTAAGAGTTATTCATACCATTTTATCATGTTTCTTACAAGTTATTAAACTTATGATTATTTTAAATATTCCGTGGGATTAGACTTAGCCATGATTGAGGCCTAAGATGGGGGCTTGAAACAAGGGTTCCTTATATAAAGTCTTTAGTATCTAAACTAAGTTCCACCATAGTATTATATATTTCCCTTGAAACACTAGTCGATCCATCTAGTGCACTTTATCATGTTTATCATGTTTGGTTTGCCTGGACAAGTAGACCACATTTCGTCGGGAGATGTCATGCCTAGTCACCTATACTGAGGGGTGTCATGCCTTGGATTCCTAGTTATAGCTACTTAGTCTATATCGGTTAAGGTCTCTTCCCACATATGTATTATATATTATTCAAGATAAATATTTTACATGCATGTATTATTACAAGCATTGATCATACGTGTCATATTGAAAATATATAACCATTGACTAAGATCATGCATTTTAAATATATTGGCTTATATCTTTGTTGCATTGCACCCCGCACTTAGTACATTCAAACATACAAATGTATATTCTATGCCTACATAATATCACCATGTTGGAACCGAAGCTCCTTTTGATCATCATCCTCCACGTGGCTAGTTCGGTTCTCGGTGAAAGCTTTTATGAGTCCTCAATTCTAAGGACAATATCTACTTATTTCATGTTATGTTGAGACTCCTTCTTATGTTGTATACTTATTATTATGAGGTTGAGCCTAGGAAGGGTCTTAGCCCCTGCTCCATTCTAAAGTAGAGGTGCTGTTGGATCTACAACTTGACTCTTCTAATGTTTTTATGATTATCAAAAACTTCCCTTAGTCCCCTTTTCCCTTTTTATTAGTTGACTCTTAATATGGTTTTATTTTTCTTCTGCAACCAAGAATGTGTGCATGTTACAATAAAGAGGTTTATTTGGGTTGTCTTCAGACTTCTCATTCACCGTGTCACGTCTAGGCCCTAACTTGGGTCGTGACATATGTGCACAGGATAGCATATAATCACAGGTCAACTTTAAGAGCTAGTATATTCTAGTAGCCTCAGACTATATACATATACAAGCAAGAGGCAAGCTCAGTGTACATACCTGTCCCATGTTCATAGCTCCAACCAACCCCTTTCAAGCCTTTTGTTAGTCATATAGTAAAAACTCAAGTAATATACCAGCTACAGCTAACACAACCCTCAATATAACAACTACTACCACTCTATAGCTTTATATATATATATATATATAAGCCTAAAGCATAAGATATCATAGGAATGATGTCATCATGATTAAAAGAACTTATGTATATGATATAATTGACTATATGATGAACTCTATATAAAGTGTTGCATTAAACCATGCCCGATCTAGGGGGATAAGAGCTCGAGTAATCGAGGGAAGGTATCGTACTTCTCCACCTAGTGATAAGGCGGCATCATCACTAACCTAGATTGGAGTTTATACTCATCAACCAAGATGGGAGTTCATACTTATCCACTTAGGTGATGGAGCGGCAATATCACCAATCGAGATGAGGGTTTGTACTCATCCACCTAAGTGATGAGGCATCATCATCACTAACCCTAAGGGGTTTATACCTTGTAAATGTAGCTTGGTATCTTCTACACATCTGATATTCTATATGAACATGGATTACTTAAGCATGCTTTACTTATATATTGATCATACATGTCATATTGTAGTATTATGCCTATTGCCAATCGTTATGCATTTTGGTTTATGATGCTCATCTCTTGTTGCATTGCATCCCGCATACTTAGTACATCAAACTCACTAATGCATAGTTTTGCCTACATGATATCACAACGAATGGATCGGAGCTCCTATTGATTCTTCTTGTGGCTAGATGGATTAAGGATGTAGCTATGGAGGTTCATTATTTGGATAGATTGGGAGTTAGATTGAGGGAATTAGATAATGGTGGTATTTTTATTGTTGATAGTTCTAAATCTTTGTTGGTTGAGGAGGTAAAAGCTAAGAAAGATCTTGATCTTTCCTTGCTGGAATTAAAGGCCTTGGTTAGTGATGGGAAAGTGGAGGTTTTATCCCAAGGGGGAGAGGGTGCACTTAGATATCAAGGTAGGTTGTGTGTGACTTGTGTTGATGGCTTAAGAGAGAATTCTTCATGAAGCTCATGGCTCTTCCTATTCTATTCACCCGGCAATACTAAAATGTATAGGGATTTGAAAGAGGTATATTGGTGGGGAGGCATGAAGAAAGATATTGCAAAATTTATGTCCGATTGCCATAGTTGTCAACAAATCAAGGCCGAACACCAAAGGCTAGATGGCCTAACCTAAGACATAGAGATTCCTACTTGGAAGTAGGAAGAGATTAATATGGACTTTGTAGTTGGGTTGCCCAAGACTAGGAAGAGTTTTGATTCCATTTGGGTTGTGGTTGATAGAATTACAAAATCGTCTCACTTTCTATAGGTTAAGACCACAAATGGGGCTAAATAGTATGCTAGGTTGTACATCCATGACTTGGTGAGATTTTATGGATTTCTTTTATCCATCATATCAGATCGTCAAGCTCAATTTACTTCACATTTTTGGAGATCTTTCCAAAGGGGTCTTGGTGAAATGGTTAAACTTAGTATGGCCTTCAACTATAAACAGATGGCCAAGCTGAAAGGACTATGCAAACACTTGAAGACATACTTAGGGCTTGTGCATTAGAGCACAAGGGTAGTTGGTATGATCATCTTTCATTGATTGAGTTCGCCTACAACAATAGCTATCATTCTAACATCGGTATAACTCCTTTTGAGGCTCTTTATGAAAGATGTTATGATCACTAGTTTGGTGTTTTGAAATTGGTGAGGTTGCTATGTTGGGACCAGATCTAGTTATGGTGGATCTTGAGAATGTTAGGATGATTAGAGAAAGGTTAAAGATGGCTCAAAGTCGATAAAAGTCCTATGCCGCTGTGAGGAGAAGGGATCTTGAATTCAAAGTGGGTGATTGGGTTTATTTGAAGTTGTCACCCATGAAGGGTGTGATTTACTTTGTTAAGAAGGCCAAGTTGAGCCCAAGATTTATGGGCCTTTATAGGGTAATGAGGAGAATTGGCAAGGTAGATTATGAGTAGGATTTGCCTCTAGAAATAGAATTGATTCATCCAGTATTTTATGTGTCTATGTTGAGGAAGTGTGCTGGTGATCATAATGCTATTGTTCCTCTTAATGTTGTGGGTGTTGTGAAAAACAATTTAACCTATGAATAGGTTCAGGTTCAGATTTTAGATAGGCAAGTGAAGAGATTGAGGAACAAGGATGTGGCTTCCGTTAAGGTCCTTTGGAGGAATCAACAAGTTAAAAGTGCTACTTGGGTAGCCGAAATGGATATGCAAAAGCAATATCCTTATCTTTTCCACTCCACTCAAGCTTAAGGTATCACTCTAAGTCCCCTATTTGATTTCAAGCCTAAGTTCAACCCATGACATATGCATATATTTTATTTAAATAGACAAGTACATAATAATTCTATACTTATGATGAGATTTTTGAAATGATGTTTAGGTACATTGTTGCATCCTTATGTGGGCTAAAATTGTCATGTTTACATCTTTCATATACGTTTCTTTGACATTCGGGATGAATGTTCTCCAGGGAGAGATATTGAAACGACCCTAAAAAATGCTCAAAAATGTGTCTCGAAAGTGCTCGAACCATAATTTCCACACATACATCAAAATACATGGTGATATCAAAAATAATCTGACTTCATATTCTTGTTCAGGGGTTAAATTGAGTGAAAAATGAGTCTAACCCTGATTTAAGAGCAATCATATCAAAATTTGAAAATCGTAAAATATGATTTTAAGAGAGGTTTTGCGCCCCTGGCACGACGTACCAACAGTACACCTCTATGTATTTTTTTGTCCAATTTTGGACCTTGGTTAAAGACTTTTTAGTCTTGGGCCTAAATGTTCCCAAGGATGAAAATACCTATGCTAAGCCATTTTTCACCCTTATATCATTCAAAACATTCCCTACTCATTCAAACACTCAGCCAAATATTTTACTCCTAAACTTGAACTGATGGACAAGCTGAAAGGACTATTTTCACTTTCGAAGATATGTTTCAAGCTTACTTATTAGTGTTTCAAGCTTACTTATTAGAATTTAAAGGGGGTTAGGATGAGTATTTTCCATTTATTGACTTTTCCTACAACAATAGTAACCATTCAAGCATTGAAATAGCACCAATCAAGGAATTGTATGGTAAGTTTGAAGTGGGTAAGGTCGCATTTCTAGGACCAGACTTAGTTATGAATGTTATGGAGAAAATTAAAAGCATAAGGGAAAAGTTGCAAGCTATCAAAAGCCGACAAAAGTCCTACTTTGATATAACATGGAGGGATCTTGAATTTCAAGTTTATGATTGGGTCTACATGAAGGTATCTCCTATGAAAGGTGTAATACAGCTCGGTAAGAAGGCCAAATTGAGCCCTAAGTATATAGGAGAAGGGGAATAATGATGTGATCCTTTGTTATCTTGGTCAGGATTTGTGGTGTATTTGGTGCAGGTGATAGGTGATATGCATTAGAAAATGTATTTGATGCATTTCAGAATGGAGTTTGGTAATGGACATGGTCCGCCACAAAAGGAATATTCTCTTTTGGAGGGTGATAGAGTTGTGGGTTTTGGTGTCCTGTGGCTTGTCATGGATGGTTTGGATTGTTGTTCATTTGGAAAGTGGGGTTTTGGTAGCTTTCGATTTGGATTTATGGAGGAAAACATAGATTATGGGCTTGTCCCGGGGTAATGGTGGTAGAATGCATCGATGCCCTCCTTATCTTTCATTTTCAAGTTGAATTGCTTTCCCTTGATTCTCATTCTCCACTCGCACCATTCTTTCCTCCATACCTCCCATCCTTTCATTCATTTCTGCTATTTGTTTAGAGATGTAAGCAAAAGTTTCCATGATGTTCTCCGAACCTTCCTCAATTGGACTTGTATTAGACATGATACCTATAATTCTCAACAAACAAGGTTAGCAGCAAAATCCTCACATCACTCTTATGTAACTCTTAATGCACCTACTATGGCATCATCTCAAAATTGATATTGAACTAGCTCCGCTCAGTCTATTCAAGGTCACCTATCCTTTGTGTTGGAGTGGATTCTAATGAATCTTGAAAGAAGGACGCCTCAAACAAAGCTTAGGAATATGAATTAAAAGAAGAAAACTAGAAGAAAGAGGCACAAGAAATATTGGACTAAAAAAACTAACATAAGTAGAAAAATTACTTGTTACCTAATTTGAAGAACCAAAAAGATGAGTTAATGTTTAGAAACTAGTTAACAAGTAATTAATGATTTTAATTAGTTGTTAAATAGTTGAGGCATGGAAGAAGAATGAGTGACAAAGAAGAAGAACTAAGTTCGGATTCTTAGAAATTGTTTTATAGCAATAAGGTGTTCATAACTTGACAGGGGTTTGATTTGATGAGTTGATGACTAAAAATAGTTAGGAAGTAGTTAAAGATGTTAATTACTTGCTAAATAGTTGGATTGTCAAAGTACAAAAAATTTAAAAAAAGAATTACGTCATTTGGACACTTAGAAAAAATTTTATACCCAAAAAACTTCCCATACTTCGAAAATTTTTTGGTTTTCAGGAAAAAACCTACAGAAATAGTCTCTGAATTTGGACTCCACTTGCCACATGGCGCATTTGGGAGACTCCTAGACGCTAACACACTCTGAGTATCTGAACTGGCTTTGAATTGGAACTGATTTGGCTTTGACATGAAAATTAATTTATTTTGAATTTTTTAAATTTTTTAAATTTTTTTATTTATTTATTTTTAAATTTCCACTACGGGCTAATAAACACCTTTGACCAAATTTAACATGAAAAAGGTAGATCAAATGTACCTTTTGGTCTTCTTTTTCTTCAAGAATACTTGAATATCCTCAAGAACACCTAGGACACTAAGAACACACACTTAATCCCAACACCTTCAAATCAACCAGAAATTGGCTCAAAATTTAGAATTAGATTTCCCTTGATATAGAGAACAAACCTCAATGATCATTAACCTTTAATTTCTTCTCAATCAAAGAAACCACTTCCAAAATTTGAAAAATTTGGATGCTGAAAACTCTTCAATGGTAGCTTCACTTCCACAATTACAAATTGAAAGAAATTTGAGATTTAGGAACAAAAAACACTAGTGAGCAAGAATCTAGTGTCAAAAATAACAAATCAAATGAAAAATAATTTTGGATTTTTTTGCAGATTTTTTAATATTTTTAGTGGATCAAAATTCCAAGACCTAGATCTATGAAAAGAAATCTAAATGCAAGCTTTTGATACCAAATGATAAAGATCAAACAAGAAAGAAAGGGAAAAAAACAAAAAAAAGGATATATGGATTAAATACATAATATTGAAATTATGGACAACAAGGGACAAAATCCCATACCTCCCAATTGATTGCAACAGCCCAAATGAAACTCTAGAAAGACAATTGAGGGAAACCAAGAACCATAAATGATAACACTTCAATTAATCAAGCCAATAAGTCAACTAACAATCCTAAGAGTTCACCTTAATTACTCACGAAATACTCACTAAGAAGATACTACGGTTTGATCAATATTCAATATAGTCTACATCTTCCAAATGCTAAAATATGACTATTTATAATAATTAAATAAAAGAAGACATTTTCTTTATAATTACTCATGTTGGTTCCATCTCTACTTTTTGTATTATCGCATGCCATGAAGAATTTTCTAAGTGAAGTGGGACGGAGGAGTACATGGCACATTTGGCTTTGTATGGCCCATGAAGCCATTCGTATGGGTGTTGCCATAAAATTTTTCTAAGTATGGAATTGTCAATCTCAAGCTACGTTCACTTTCAAGCCTTTACTCAAGCTTATTTATGTTGTTTAGGGACATTATGGGTCTCCTACATCATTCCATGTTCAAAGGAGTCCCATTGGCTAAACTTTTCACAATAATTAATGGAAGGGTAAAAAATAACTAGGTGGCCCACGACATTTCAAATTGAAGCTCTTTGAATTATATTTCCAACGCATCTGCATTCACCTTATTCTGAGTTCAGAATAAGAAGTTATGCCCATTTTTGTAAAGTCCCTTTGTGTAGTATTTTCAAAAACTTGACTAAGTGAGGTATTGCGGGAGTATTTAACAGTTCATGAAACCTTGTACGGACCATGAGACCTCCTTACAAGACCACTAGCAAGACGTTATTTTGCTTCGTTAATGGTTTTTTGTAATTAGGGCATATCCTAAGGGCCTTTTATGACTTCCTTTGCTAACCTAAGGCCTCCAAATGACCTAAATGCTTTTCATTCAAATTCATTCCTCACATTTAACATTCTCTCGACTCTTTCTTAAGAACCCTCTCAAAGGACTCTTGTGAATCTAAGCTTGGGAATCATGGAAAGGCTCATTTTTCTTCAACATGCTTCTTGAATATTCTTTAGTAGCTAAGGTATGTGGGATTGATTCTTAGTTTCTATCAAGCCCAAAGTCACGTTAAGGCGGACTAGCACCCGTTGCCGATAAGGCTCAGGAGAACAAACTGGTATCCCTATGATTTCTATACATATTATAAGGGATTTCTTCATTCAACATGCTTTTAAGAAAGTAAACAGTAATAAAAGCCAAAAGGAAATGCATATGGCTAGGTCATTTAGGCGACGTTGTCTAAAGTACGAGACATGACCACACTTTAATTTACATAGTCTACAAAGTCTCTAGATAAGGAAAAATATCTGATAAGGGTCAGGAAAGGCCCCGCCTAGACTAATAATACAATACAAAAATATAAGCTTTAGACACACAAAGCTCCAAAGCAACCTGTAGCTTTGTAACAACAGTTGGATATCTTGTACTCTTACTAGGGAGATCTACTAGCACCTATACCTATAGAATGAAATACAGGTCCCCCGTAAGGGATGTTAATACGAGATAGTGTATTGAATATGTAAGGTAGGAAATAGTATATATGAAGAAATAACTCAAATGAAATAATGCACTATGTAGGATAAGAGACCACTTGTAGCTATACTGTGGAATCATGCACTTTATGTTCTTTTTATTACTTTACCTTTACTATATAATATGCGCACAACATGTAATACAAATGACCAGTTGATCAGTGGTAAATCTATATTGGGATCAGCACTTGCTAGGCTTTTTCCTTCACCCCTTGGGCTACCCCTTGTGATAGGATTGACCCTGGCTAGGTGATTCTTCCACCCTTCAGGTTTCCACCCATCAATAGGTAATATACTTTATCTTTCAATTACTTTTGAGATGATTCTTTTGGTGGTCATAATATTAGAGCTGTGGAAATATAGATACAACATATGACAAGTAAGTAATCACAAAAGACAACATCATAATGAAAGAAGTAGGTTACACAAATAATGAAATGCATAGGAGGTATAACAACACATGAACTTTATTTAGTAGAACGAACTTGTTTGTCTTGGTATCCAAGTATCTATATAGATTTGAAGGTGACTATGTATGAGAGAATATGAATATATGAAACAGTTGAGACACGTTTGATGGTTTGTCAGAGTTGGTAAGTTCCTTTATATGCCAAGAAGGGATCCATGTTTCATGCCAAATTATACGAAATCAAGTAGCCTTATATACCTCGCTGTACAACCTCGCTATTACCTCAAGATAACCTTTCCTTCCTCTAAGTACTTATCTGCAATATAGTAGGTGATTAAGTAAGCATTAGCAGCCAACATATACATCTTACCAGCTCAATCTCTTTAAAAAACAACATACGGGCAGCAAACGGATAATTATAAACCCACGCGTATTCTTTTAACCTTTCCGCCCCGAATCATATTTTCTAATACAAATTCTCATATGCATCTCATTTGCAGCCTATATTAGTGCCAAAACAGTCTTACAACAGCCCACAAATCACAACATATAATAATTCTACACAACATACAAATAGGAGCCACAACATTATATCCCTTCGCTACATTTTGATGTCGACAATTTCAAACCTGTTTCAACTTTAACCAAATAGTCCCCACCATATATACAGATAAAAATAGTCCTAAAACAATTCAAAAATAGTCCTTAAAAGAGGTGCAGGATGTGAGATGATAGTCCTCAATCAATCAGCCTACGAGTTTATATTACGAGCACATTACGATATCACATAAGAACTCACTTTCACAGACTGTAAAAATAGTGCAGTAGCCTTTATACATCATTAGAGAACCAATAACCATTAAGGAATATATCATCCATTGATAATCAATCCAACCAAAGCAAGAAAAGCTTATAAATATACAAGAAAAATGTACAACACCTTTTGGAACACATGTTGTCCAACAATTTCAGCCTAGGTATAATCAGCTTAGCCTCTTATTTCACATAATAAAACCATATTAAACACATAAGAATTCTTACTTATCTCTACTCACAAGGTGTAGAAATTCCCCAAGAATCCTAAAAACCTCTTGTGGCTGCTTGTAAAGTCAAGAAAGAGTTGAGAGAGAACTTGCAAAACAATCTAATTTTTTTTGTTCAAGTTAAAATGACTTATGGGAGCTATTTTAAACACTTTTTAAAGGGGGACTTTGGCCAAACTACTAAGGAGTTGTAAGACTTACTTTTTTAAGCTATTGATGCAGCTTTTTTACCCATTCACTTGGGCCTTATTGGGTTCAAATTGGTTGGGCCTTGGCTGAATACTTTTCCCTTTTCTCCTTATAGTTTTGGCCCAATTCACCAGGTGAGTTTTGTTGTATTTGTGTCCTGTATTTATTATTATTGGACTATAAATATAGTACATTTATGATACTAAAACATAGTCTAAAGTTACATGCTTAACACGGACTTTATTAAGAATTAGACTTAGACAAATTCGACGTCGTGCCTCGTCTCCGTTTAGCTAGCAATTTAAGGTAAGCAAGTAGGTGACTCACCTACTAGCTTCCTAAGTCCTGAAAGCACCTCACTTATCTCACTTCATTTAAGGTTGTGATCTCATCAGTTTGACTTAAAACTTATTTACACTAGACCCTCTTTAGCGTTAGACATACATATTGCCCTCTAATTTGAGATTCAAGCACTTTTAAAAATTTACGCTAATTTGAAAAAGACCATGTTTCATTTACATAGTACTAGTATTATAAGATGTGGGGTGTTACATCCTCCCCTACTTAGGAACATTCATCCTCGAATGTTAGCACAATTGGATAGCTTAACCAAGTTTAAACCTTTATTTACACAAACTTTTGACAACACACTAAGTATTCAATCACACGTACCTATTAGTCTCCCAATTCTACATGTTGTACTTCCTCTTTATCTTCAAATAAGTAAGGGTATTTTGATTTCATCGCTTTCTCAACCTCCAATGTTATTTCTCCTGCTTAATGGTTTCTCTAAAGTAATTTTACTGAAGCTATTTTTTTATTTCTTAGCTTCTTAACTTGACGATCTAGAGTAGCAATACGTACCTCTTCATATGTGAGATCTTCTGTAACCTACATGTCTTCAATAGTAGTGATACTGGATGGGTCACCTATGCATTTTCAAAGCATTGAGACATGAAAAACTAGATGAACCATTGAAAGCTCTTGGGATAGCTCTAGTTCATATGAAGTCTACCTAAACTTCTTAATAATTTTATATGGACCTATGTAATGTGGGCTCAATTTTCCTTACTTACCAAACCTCATAACCCCTTTCATTCGAGACACCTTTAAAAATACTCAATCCCCTATTGAGAACTCCAGTCCTCTCCTTCTAGCATCTGCATATGTTTTGTGATGACTTTTGGCTATTTCTAGCCGCTGCTGTATTACCTTAACTATTTCCATGGCTTGTTGTACTAAATTTGGCCCAAGTAAGGTGGTTTCATCCACTTCAAACCATCTAATTGGCAACCTATATTTCCTTCCATATAAAGCTTCATAAGGTGTCATCTTGATACTTGAGTAGTAGTTATTATTATAAGCAAATTCAATAAGTGGCAAATGGTCCACCCAACTAACTTTAAAGTCCAATGCATAAGCTCGCAACATATCTTCATGTGTCTGAATGGCGCATTTTGCTTGACCATCTGTTTGAGAGTGGAAAGCTATAATCAAATTTACTTGTGTCCCTAAACTCCTTTGGAAGGACTTCTAAAACTTTGTCGTGAATTGAGTTCCCCGATCAGATATAATGGAGATTGGGACTCCATGTAGCCTGACTATATCTTTGAGGTATAGCTTGGCATAATCTTCAACTGTATAATCACTCTTGACTGGCAAGAAGTGTGTTGACTTTGTGAACCTATCAACTATTACCCATATGGAGTCAAACTTTTGAAATGAACTTGGCAACCCGGTAACAAAATCTATATTAATCATATCCCAGTTCCATGTTGGAAGCTCTATATACTATATATAACCTCCTGGCTTTTGGTGTTCTACTTTCACTTTTTGGAAATTTGGACATTAAGCCACAAATTTTGCAAGGTCCTTTTTCATGCCTCCCCACCAACACATTCACTTCAGGTCATGGTACATCTTAGTTGATCCTAGATGGATGGAATATCAGGAATGATGGGCTTCTTCCATTATCCTCTTTCTTAATCCATTAATATCAGGCACATATAATCTATTTCGGCATTAAAGTACTCCATTTTGTGTAAGGTCAAATCCCTTTATCATACCTTGACTCACCTTTTCCTTAAGCTGTCGTAGAACAGGACCCTTAAACTATATTTCTTTCACCTCCATTACTAATGAAGACGCTGTTACATTATATACAATAACCACTTCCTTTGGATTTTCGAGAAGACGAACTCCCAAACTGGTTTGCTGATGTAGATCCTTAGCCACTCCTTGACTTACCATAGCTTGACCACCAATATTCATGATTCCCTTACGACTCAGAGCATCGGCTACCACATTTGTATTCCCTAGATGGTATAGTATATCAACATCATAATACTTTATTAGCTTTAGCCATCTTCGTTGTCTTAAATTTAGGTCTTTCTACTTAAAGATGTATTGCAAGATCTTATGATCTGTATATATGTCAACATAAATCCTATATAAATAGTTGTGCCATATGTTCAGAGCAAACACTACTGTTGCTAGCTCAAGATCATGTGTTGGATAGTTTTCCTCATGTGGTCATAGTTGTCTAGAGGCATAAGCAATTACCCTACCGTGTTGTATTAGTACACACCCTAATCTAACTCATGAAGCATCAAAATACACTGCATACCGCTCGAGGCCTTCTGGAACTACTAGCATAGGTGCAGAAGTTAGCTTCTTTTCAGCTCGTAGAAGCTCCTTTCACATGCATCATTCCATTGGAACTTGGTTGCCTTATGTGTCAACTTTGTTAGAGGTGCAAAAATAAAAGAAAACCTTCAATGAACCATCTGTAATAACTTACCAATCCTAGGAAGCACTGAACTTCTGTGGGTGTAGTTGGCCTTGGCTAATCTTTCACAACCTCTATCTTTTGTGAATCAACCCTTATTGCCTCATCAGACACAATATGACACAAGAATGCCACTGACTTTAGCAAACATTCACATTTAGAAAATTTGGCATACAACTGTCTATCATGAAGATTTTGTAACACTTATTATAAGTGATTTGCATGGTCCTCTTCTGATCTTAAATATATCAAAATGTTATCTATAAATACTATCAAGAACAAATCCAAGAATGGCTTGAATACCCTATTCATCAGATCCATAAAAACTGTTGGTGAATTCATTAGCCCAAATGACATAACAAGAAAGTCAAAGTGACCGTAGCGTGTTTTGAAAGCAGTCTTAGGTATATGTTTCTCCTTCACCCTCACTTGGTGGTACCCTGATCTCAAATCAATTTTTGAAAAGTATTTGGCACCCTGTAACTGATTAAATAAATCATTAATCCTGGGGAGAGGGAATTTATTCTTAATTGTCACCCCATTCAATTTTTGATAGTCGATACACTTTCTCAATATTCCATCCTTTTTACATACAAATAACACTGGTGCACCCCAAGAGGACATACTAGGTCTTATAAAACTCTTCTCAATAAGGGTTTTAATTGCTCTTTTAGTTCACAGAGTTCTATCGGGGACATTTTATATAGAGGGATGGAAATAGGTTGAGTGCCTGAAAGTAAGTCAATACCAAAATCTACTTCTCATTTTGGAGTTAAACCTGGAATTTCTTCAGGGAACACATCGACAAAGTCATTCACCACTAGAACTAATTGAGAGTTGGTGATTCTTCCCTCATATCCCTTATTAAAACTAAATGACATATGTACCCCTTAGATATCATCTTTCTTCCCTTAAAATAAGAGATAAACTTACCCTTTGGCACCCCAATATTACCTTCCCATTCAAGAACTGCCTCATTTGGAAAGTGGAAGTACACTCTCTTAGTTCGGCAATCCACAGTGGCATAGCAACAAGCTAACCAATAGATACCTATTATAATGTCAAATTCCACCATTTCTAGTCAATAAGGTCAACCAATGTATCACAGTCACAAACTGTTACTACACAGTCATAATAAATCCTTCTAGCCATAATAGATTGACTAGTTGGTGTGGACACTTCAAATGGTTTGTTTATTAATTTAGGTGTTCTCTTAAACTTCCTAGCAACTAGTGGGGTAATATATGATAGTGTAGAACTAGGGTCAATTAATGCATATACATTATGTGAAAATATGGACAATGTACCTGTGACCACATAAGGTGAAGCTTCTAAATTTTGCCGACTCCCCAGAGCATAAGTGCAATTCTGGACGCTGCTAGAGCTAGCTGCCCCTTTTACACCTCTACCGTGACCCATAGGTGCTTGTTGACCCCTACCTAATGGAGAAACTGACGATGATGATGCAATAGTCAACCCAATAGATTGTGCTATATCATCCATATGCCTCTTCGAGAAATCTCTTATCGTATACCCTAGCGCACCACACCAATAACAAGTGTTTGTACCAATACAACATGTACTTGAATGATTTCATCCATACTATTTACAAGGTTGCCTAAGAGTCATTTGTTAGCCTACCGAATATCCTATTATCTATGCACCTTATGCCTTACCTCGTTCCCCAAACTGATTGCTCCTAGACCGATAAAGTTGTGGTGGAGCATTGGCTGCAGAGTAGGAGGATGATGGCCTAGGCGTTCTATTAGAAAATAGAGGCCTATGCTCACCTTGGGAAGCTGTAAACTGCCCTGTAGACCCAGCCCTCTTGGACTGCACCCTTTCAAACTCTTGTGTCCTTCTCCTTTGCATCTGATCCTCCAAGTTCTGTGTAAAAGCTTGCATTCTTACTATATCCATATCTTTGTTCAAGGAAACAATGGTACAGTCTCTAACCAGATACGTATCCAATCCATCTATATATCGATGAACTTTATCTGCCATAGTAGCTACTATATTAGGAGCATACCTGGCCAAGGAATTAAACTAAAGGGTATACTCCCTCACACTCATATTCCCTTGGCTAGAGGTTCAAGAACTGATTTGCACAGGCCTCTAGGATATATAAAGGCAAGTAATGGTCAAGACATGCCTTTCTAAACTCCTTCCAAGTTGGAGGTGCATCTATACCCTTAGATTCCTTTCAAGATTCATACCACAATATAGCCACACCCTTCAACCTATATGTTGCTTTCTCGACAGCTTCTGTACCACTCACATGCATAACATCTAAAATACATTGAATCTGATCAATAAAGTCTTGGGGATCTTCGTTAGGATCTGACCCAGTGAAGGATGGAGGGTCCAAATTAAGGAAGTCACGTATCTTCGTGCTAGCTACCCTATTCACACCACTTGTACCTATAACTAGATATTCATGTCTTTGACCTTAGCCAGCAACTATACAAATCAATAATTGGACCGTATTTCTCAGATCCTATATAGTAGCATCGATAGGTGGCTCTAAAGGAATTTCACTACTTCCTAGTTTATCAGGAGATGGAGGAGTTGGAGAAATCTATGACAGAGACTCATCTTGAGTCTCGTTTCGTTGTCTCACCTGACTAGGTATACCAACCACCACTTCAACTCCCTTCCCTTTACCTTTGTTTTTCCTGGTTTCTGGATACTTGCTGTACAAAATAATTTAAGAGTTAGACTAGATACTTGGCGGTCCAAGATCTCAATCGATACTTCTTCATTAGTCAAATCTTTCTTAATGGTCTCATCTTTCAATAAAATGATAGAATTAGGATCACATAAGAATTTCCTTAGAATAGAAATATGAAACAACAGATATACCATGGTTAGTTCTATAGGGAAATCCAATTCATAAGCTACCTTTCCAACATTCTTCAAAATTGCATAAGGTACCACATACCTAGGACTCAATTTACCTTTCTTGCCAAAATGCATTACTACTTTCATTGGGGAACCTTCAAATACACCTAATCACCTTTACTAAACTCCAATTCTCTTCTCCTAACATCAATATATGACTTTTGATGACCTTGGGCAGCCTTCAACCTTTCCCTTATGACTTTCACCTTTTCCATAGCATCAAGCGCCAAGTCTGGTCCAATTAAGGACATCTCTCCAACTTCAAACCATCCCACCTGTGATCTACACCGACTGCCATACAATGCTTTGAATGGGACCATACCAACACTTGAATGAAAATTGTTGTTATAAGCAAATTCAATAAGAGGTAAGTGATCATCCCAACTTTCTTTGAAATCAAGCACTCAAGCCCATAATAGATCTTCCAAGGTTTGTATTGTTTTTTAGGCTTGTCAATCCGTTTGAGAGTGAAATGTGATACTAAATTTTACCTTCATACCAAGGCCATTTTGGAATGAGTTACAAAAATGAGAAGTAAATTAGGCACCTCTATCTGATATGATAGAAAATTGTACCCTATGCCATTTCACCAATTCTTGACCATAAATCTTAGAATAATGATCGCTACTATAAAAAGTCATTACCAACAAAGGTAGGTTGTTTTCATCATTCTATCCACAACTATCCATATCTAGTCAAATTGATTTCTTGTCCTTAACAAGCATGTAATAAAATCCATATTCACTATCTCCCATTCCCAAGTTGGTATCTCAATATCTTGAGTCGGACCACCAGGTCTTTGATATTCTACCTTTACTTGTTGATAATTTCCACTTTTCATGACACACCTTGCTATGTCTTTCTCCTTGTCATTCCACCAATACACATCTCTCAAATCTCTATATATTTTGGTGGATGCCAAATGAATAGAATACTTGGAAATATGAGCTTCATCAAATATATTTTCCCACAGTCCATCCACATTGGGTAAACACAATCTCACTTGATAATGTAATACTCTATCTCTCCCTTATGAGAAGACTTCCACCTTTTTATCAACTACAAATTGCTTTAATTCCACTGTGGTAGGATCCATGTCTTGCTTTACCTTAATTTCTTTCATCAATGACGATTCTGTCCATTAGGTACTAACACACCACCATTACTCAAGTTAGCCAACCTTATATCAAAACAGGCCAAAAGATGCAATTCTTTGGCCAATATTTTATTTACACCTTTAGCATGTTCCATGCTACCAATCGACACTCTGCTCAATGCATCAGCTACAACATTAGCTTTCTTTGGGTGATACATCACACTCATATCATAATCTTTCAAAAGTTCCAACAATTTTCTTTGTCTTCAGTTCAAATCCCTTTTGCTAAACACATATTGCAATTTTTTGTGGTTGGTGAATATATCAAAATGTATGCCATAGAGATAGTGTCACCATATCTTTAATGCAAACACAACAACTAACAACTCAAGATCGTGTGTCGGATAGTTCTTCTCATGCACTTTCAATTGCCTTGAAGCATAGGCAATGACCTTTCTATGTTGCATCAACACATAACACAAGCCTATATGTAAGGCATCACAATACACAACAAAATCATCCGAACCTTTAGGCAATGTCAAAACAGGAGCCAAAGTAAGACAATCCTTCAACATTTGGAAGCTTTATTCATATTTATCAGACCATTGGAATTTTTCCTTCTAATGGGTCAACATTGTCAAAGGGCTTTAATGGAGGAAAATCCCTCAACAAACCTTCTATAATATCCAGTGAAACCAAGAAAGCTTCTAATATCAGATAGAGACAATAGTCTAGTCCAATTCTTTACAACTTCTGTCTTCTTTAGATAAATCCTAATGCCATTACCATAAATAATGTGACCAAGAAAGGCCACTTAACCTAAATTCACACTTGTTAAGGCCACCTAACTTAAATTCACACTTGCTAAACTTATCAAAGAGTTATCTATATCTCAATGTTTGCAACACTTTCCTCAAATAACCCTCATGCTCCTTCACATCTCATGAATACACCAATATGTCATTTATGAACACCAGCACAAACATATTCTCAATATGTTTTGAAGATACTATTCATCCAATCATTAATAGCGACAGGCGCATTTGTTAGTCCAAATGACATCACTGAAAATTCAAAATAACCATGCCAAGTTCTAGATTCCTTCTTTGGGATGTCATCTTCCTTCACCCTTAATTGGTGATATCAAGACTAAAGATCTATTTAAGTAGTTTGCACCTTATAGTAGATCAAAAAGGTCATCGATCCTTGGAAGTGGATACTTGTTTTTTATTATTACATTATTCAATTGCCAGTAATCCATATACATCCGAATGAACCATCCTTCTTCCTTAAAAACAATACAAGAGCATCCCATGGTGATGCACTAGGCCTTGTGAATACCTTATCATGTTAATCCTTTAATTGTTCCTTTAAATTCTTTATATTATGTCGGGGCCATTTGATATGAAGGGATAGAAATAGATTGGGCGTTAGGCAAGAGATCAATATCAAAATCAACTTCCCTTATGGAAGGAATATCGAGTAGATTATCAGTAATGACATCAGGGAACTCATTTACAATAGGGATCGAATCAAGAATAGGTACATAATACTTAACATCCATGACTCGAAAACATGATATAGATAACCTTTAGAGATTATTTCCATGGCTTTCATATAAGAGACAAACTTTCCTTTAAACACAAAGTTTGTTCCTTTCCACTCCAAGATGAGCTCATTTGGGGGCTTAGAATGTATCCTTATGGGTCCTACAGCCAATAGAAGCATAGGATGCATACAACGAACCTATACCAAGGATAACATCAAATCAGTCATAACAAGGTCAACTAGATCACATGAAATGATTTAATGTAAGACTGACGCAAGACAACTTTTATAGACTTTCTTGGCTAGCACTGACTTACCAATAAGAGTATAAATCGAATAGGGTTCTAACAGATCTTCTGTTGACACATCAAATTTTATGGAAATATAAGGAGTAACAAAAGACATATTGGCCTTTGGTTCAAGGAAAGCACATACATTAAGATCAAAAACTTTCAACATAGCGGTAACAACTTCACAAGCTTATTAACTTCCTTTCTAGCATGCAAAGCATAGAATCGATTACCATATGGACCACTAACTTAAGCTCTGGCACCATGTTGTACCAGCCCTTTTTAAACCACTTGACTTTGAGGACGCCCTTCCTTACCTTTACTAGAAATATTAGGACACATGGCAATCTTGTGTCCCATGTTTTCTCAACTAAGGCATACATAAAAACCTTTTAAACATTCACCAATGTGGTTTCTCCAACACTCGAGACATCTAATAGGAATAGCACCACCTTTCACAAATCACCTTGAGCCTTAGGATTGGCCCCTTTCTCTTTGTCAAACCTTTGAGGAGCACCTTTTGAATACCTTTATCCTTGTTGGGGTCAGCCACCACTAGACTTACTATAAGAGAGCCCACAATCATAACAAATCCTTTTAGATTCCCTCAACCTCATATTTTGCAACTTTCTACTCTCTACTTGTTCTGCCTATGTCATGAGTCTAGGGATATCCATTTATATTCACTAAGTTGGACACCTCTAAAGTGAACTTTTTCATACAGGCTCTATAGTCGACCACTAAGGAAGGAGAATATTTGGACAACTTAGTAAATTTGAGGTCATACTCCCTCACACTCATCCCTCCATTCTTTAATTTCATGAATTCCATCACCTTAGCCTCCCTTAGCTCAAGAGGAAGAAATGATCAAGAAAGATAGTCTTAGACACCTCCTGATCAATGACACCTTCTTCAACTCTCTCAAACTTCCATTAAGTGAACCAAACTTGGTAGCTCCCTTAAGCTGATAAGCCGCTAGTTCGGCCTTCTCTTCGGAAGATACTTCCATAATCTCCACTACATTTCACACCTCGTAAATAAAATCTTAAGGATCCTTACACACCTTTGAACCATGAAACATTGGTGGATTCATATAAGCAAAATCCGTTATCCTTGAAATTGTAGTATGAATCTTTGGGAAAGCAATAGCTTGACCCAACATAGTGATCGTAACTCTGAACTCATCATTAGATACTTGGTCTGCTTTAGGGACTTGGGGAGCTTGGTCCATATTATCATCATTTCCTCTTGGCAATAGAGCATGTCATGGAGCCATTTATATAAACACCAAGGGATAAACTTTAGTATATGAAAGCTTCAAAGGTATAACATAGAGCTCAAAAGAAGTAAAGTTTTCCTAAGATGTCTCATAGCCTCCTATTAATGGATGTGGAGTGCTTCACACTAATGAATAAGACTCTACTCAATGTGGCATGTTGGACTCCCTAGGATGCTTTCAGACCTTGTGCTCTGATACTATTTTTTCATGACCCGTACGAAAGGACTAGGCACGACACAGTAAATGTGTCACCCAAAGGCATTTAATCTAAGACACGTGTTCAGATCATAAGTATTCATAAGGTAAAATAAGAATACACAAGATTAAGCAAGTGGAAATATATATAGCAAGAGTATGAGAATACATCACATCCATTTGTCCAATTCATACCTCTACATTATAGATCTTGGTATGGTCTAGCACATATCTCACT
This sequence comes from Solanum sejunctum, assembly GCA_025642045.1. Classification (NCBI taxonomy): domain Eukaryota; kingdom Viridiplantae; phylum Streptophyta; class Magnoliopsida; order Solanales; family Solanaceae; genus Solanum; species Solanum sejunctum. The sequence goes on along the minus strand of JAOTQJ010019528.1, from coordinate 31,526 downwards.
AGCCATCCCTTATGATATACATCAAAATAAATAAAAAGGTCTCTACATAAAGAAATGGAAAACACCATAAGGGTCAGTTCCCAAAGCGTTTGAACTTACCAATAAGTCTTCAAGCTTAGGAATCCAAATTCTAGCCTCAATATGGAATAATATCCTTATTTTTGTCCCAACATGGTTAGATCATGTAGGCAAAGAAGTATGTGATAGCACATTGAATGTACTAAGTATATAGATATGTCATGAGTCGAAGAATATCACAATAATATCAATATGCATGAATCCTAACCAATGGGAGGAGGACACAATCTATAGGCGCATGCAATTTAAAAAATCATGACAAGAAGCATAATAAATCAATTCTTAAATTTAGTATACATATGTATGAAAAGGACCATAATCGATATATAAGCCCATGCAGACTATTACATGGAGTCTTGATGTACACTCTACATTAAGCTATGAGAAGTCTACTTTGCCAAGGTAAACTCGATCTTCACCTTAAAGGATCTATCCTAGAACATCGAGAGCCATCATTTGACTCCATTATTTAGGCTCTATCCTAGCACAATAAGCATCTATCATTTAAGCTATTGGATCCAATAGCATGCCTTTAAGGCATAAAATATGAACGTCAGTCCTATGGTGGCATATAGTTATGGGACTTGATGATTTATATGATGACCCTTAGGGATAGTCGCCCTCACACAAGTCTACATGAGTGGCATATACTCGTCAATACCATTCACAAGGAGTCAAGCAAAAGATCTCAAAGACCTACAAGCAATGTTCATGAAAAAGGAAGCATAAGAGGAGCTTGAGGGTCACCAAAGAAAGGCTTACAATGTGTGGAAAGTCTCTTAAGGTGAGAAGAAGAAAAGAGGTCATGTGTGGAAATGCCTACTACTTAAATTCAAGGATTTGAAAAGAAGGCAACCAAACAATGCCCTTATTCATTAAGGGTAAAATTGTAAATAAAATATCTTATTTTATTTACTTTGTATAAATAGTAATATTTTAGCATTTGGAAGACTTAGACTATGTTGAATATTGAATTCTCAAATTTTAATATCTTCTTAGTGAGTAATTAGTGAGGTATTAGGGTAAACTATTAGAATTGTTAGTTGACCTGTTTTCTTCGTTAATTGAAGTTTTCCCATTTGTGGTTCTTAGTTTCCTTCAATTTTAACTTCTAGGGTTTTATGTGGGTTGTAGAAATCAATTGATAGGTAAGGATTTTAGGGCTTTGTTGCCTATAATTTCAATAGTTTGAATTTAATCCACATATCTTTTTATTTTGTTCTCTTTTTCCTTGCTTTCTTGTTTGATCTTTATCAATTTGGTATCAAGAGCTAAGATTTAGATTTGTTTTCACAATCTTGGACTTGGAATTTTGATCTAGTCAAAAATCCAAAAATTAAATAATAAAAAAAATCAAAAAAAAAATTCATCTGATTTGCTATTTTTGACACTAGTTTTTTGTTCACCAGTGTTTTCTTATCCTAAATCTCAAATTTTATTCAATTTGGAGTTGTGAAAGTAAATTTACCATTGAAGGATTTTGAGCATTCAAACTTTCAAATTTTAAGAGTGGGTTTTTTGATTGAGAAGAAATTGAAGGTTAATGATCATTGGATTCTTTCTTTACATCAAGGGGAAGCTAATCATAAATTTTGATCCAATTCTAATTTGATTTGAAGGAATTGTGATTTAGTGTGTGTTCTAGGTGTTCTTGAAGACCTTTATGTGTTCTTGAACACCTTAAAGTGTTCTTGAAGAATAAGAAAACCCAAAGGTACATTTGATCAATTTTTTCAAGTCAAAGTTGGTCAAAGGTATTTGTTGGCCCTTAGTGAAAATTTGAAAAAAAAAATTCAAAATAAAATCAGAAAAAAATTACAAAAATTAATTTCCATGTCAGCGCCAACTCAATGCCAGTCAGCGCCCAGTAGTGAGTCAGCATTCCAACCCTCTCTAGATGTGCCACATGGCGCATGGAGGACCAATATAGAGGCTAAATAGTATGCAGGTATTTTGACTCCAAAATTTTTCTATGTATGGGAGGTTTTTTTGGGCATAAAACTTATTCTAAGTGTCCAAACGATGTGATTCTTTTTTTAAAATCTTTGTTCTTCGATTCTCCAACTATTTTGCAATAATTAACATATTTAACTACTTGTTAACTAGTTTTAATCATCAAATAATCAAATCAAATCCCTTTCCATCAACACCTTAAGCTTCAAAACTTTTTCTAGGTCTCCTAACTCAATTCTTCTTCTTTGTTACTCATTTTTCTTTCATTTCTCAACTATTTAACAACTAATTAACATCTTTAATTACTTGTTAACTAGTTTATAAGCATTAAATCATCTTTTTGATTCTTCAAATCAGGTAACAACAAGTAATTTCTTCTACTTTTGTTACTTACTTTTTTTTAACTCTGATATTTCATGTGCCTCTTTCTTCTAGTTTTCTTCTTTGTATTCATGTTCCTAAGCTTTCTTTTAATCATTCTTCTTTCAAGAGTCATAAAAATATCTATTGAGAGTTACATACGAGCGACATGAGGCTTTTGCTACTAATATTGTTTGTTAGGTATTCTAGGTATCATGTCTAATGCAAGTCCAATAGGGGAAGGTTCAAAGAACATCAAAACTCTTGCTTAATTCTCCGAATAAATAGAGAAAATGAATGGAAGGATGGGAGATATGGAGGAATGGTTGGTACGTATGGAGAATGTGAATCAAGGGAAAGTAATTTAACTCAAAAATGAGGAGGTAAGGAGGGGATTAATGTATTCCACAACCATTACCCCAGGACAAGCCTATAATTTAAAACCCAAAGCTACCAAAACCCCACTTTCCAAATGAAGTACAATCCAAACCATCCAAGACAAGCTGCATCACCTCCACCAAATATAGCACAAATTTGCTACCAAGCCTACCAATACGAAAATCCCCCTTATGAAGAAATACATGGAGATCTCAACGATAATTAGTTTTGGGAGCATGGGGGTAGGGATGCCTATGGAGTACAAAGGGAAGGATTCCGACCTCAAGAATTGGGGTGGGATTATGGCATAAGAGGCCAAGATTATTGGTATAGAGGAGATAGAATAGGGAATAGAGGAGATAGGATGGGATATAAAGGAGATAGGATGGGAAATGAAGAAGAAAGGTTGGATGAGAGGGTCAATTTTGCTTGTTTCATGGGGAAAGGAAAATCTTTACTTGATATGATGAGGACTTGAAGGTGAATTCTAGTCTTTTATTTTTGTGAGAAGAATTATGGGAGCCCTTTCCAAAGAAGATCTTGATCAAAGGGAGAATCTATTTCATGCTAGGTGCAAAGTTCAAGATAAAGTGTGTTGTATAATTATTGATAGTGGAAGTTGTACTAATGTGGTGATTTGTTCTTTTGTGGAATGTATGGGAATTCCAACAATGAAGCATCCTAACACATATAAGCTACAATAGCTCAATGAGAGTGGAGAAATGAGGTTCCTCAAACAAGCAAGCATTTAGTTTAGTGGGGGTACGTACCATGATGAATTGACTTATGATGTTGTACCCATGTTGGCATGTCATATCTTGTTAGGGAGACCATGGCAATTTGATAGAGATGTTGTGCACCAAGCAAAGTCCAACAAATACACTTTTGTGATTGAAGGTAGAAAGTATGTTCTTGCACCTTTCACTCCATACCAAGTGAGTGAGGATTATTAGGCTCTAAAGGAGCTTCAGGAGAAAATAAAAGTGGTGGAGGCAAAAAGGGATGGTGGAAGTTCTGATGCCTTGTCAACACCCATCTTTTATTGCATGCTAACCAAAATACTAGCACTTTGCCTAGTATTGTTTCTTATCTTTTGAAGGAATATGACAAGCAAGGCAAGAAAAATATGGTATAAGATGGGCTATGTAGAAGGTGTATGTTGGTGACTACCTTGACTTCTAGAATGATACCCCAAGGTAAGAATATGCCTCTGCCAACTACTAGTGGCCCATGGATAGATATCTCTATAGATTCTGAATTGGGTCTTCCTAGAACTAAAAGAGGACATGACAGCATGTTTGCGGTAATGGATAGATTTTCTAAAATGGCTCATTTTATTTTATGCCATAAATGTGATGATGCATCCCATGTAGCAACTTTATTTGTTATCAATGTTCTTCAATTGCATGGAGTCCGTCAAACCAGGTGATAGGGATTTCATATTTCTTAGTCACTTTTTGAAGAGTCTATGGGGTACACTTGGTACCAAAATTTATGTTCTCTATTTCTTACCACCCTTAAATGGATGGAAAATTAAAATAGTCTATAAGACTCTTGGAAGTGTTCTTCAGCGCATGATTAGAGGGACCCCAACTACTTGGGAAGACCGTTTACCCTTGATTGAATTTGCATATAATTGATCCTTCCACTCCTGTATTGGATGTCACCATTTAAGGCATGTTATAATAAACCTTTGTTTCTACTAACCATGACTCCATTACCTAGTAATGTTATTTTCAGCCTTGATACTAAGCAAAGGACAAAGGAGATGATGAGCATTCATGCCATGGTTGAAGAGGCCATAAAGAATAATTCTAAGGTGGGTATTCGAAAGAATTGGGGAAGAAAGGAGGTGGTCTTCAACCCAAATGGTTGGGTTTGGGTAGAGTAGTGTTCACATGTTCGAAAAGAAAAGCTAAGCCCAATAGAAGATAGACGTTTCAAAGTTCTCAAGAGAATTAATGACAAGGCCTACATGATTGACTTGACAAGTGAGTATAATGTTTATAATATTTTTAATGTTAGTGATTTATCCCGTTGTGTTGTAGGTGAATCTTTAGATTCAAGGACGAATCCTTTTCAAGAAGGGGAAGATGATAACATACAAAGTAGAGATGGCACCAACATGAGTGGCATGTACCGCTTAGGACCATTCACAAGGAGTCAAGAAAAAGATCTCCAAGACCTACAAACAATTTTCATGAAAAAGGAAATATTAGAGGAGCTTGAGAGTCACCAAACAAAGGCTTAGAATGTGTGGAAGGTCTCTCAAGATGAGAAGAAGGAAGAAAAGAGACCATGTGTGTAAATGGTTGCTACTTGAATTCAAGGTTTTGAAAAGAAGGCAACCAAACAAGACCATTACTCATTAAGGGTGAAATTGTAAAGAAAATGTCTTGTACTTAGTATAAATAATCATATTTTAGGATTTGGAAGACTTAGACTATGTTGAAGATTGAATTCTCAAATTGTTGTATCTTCTTAGTGAGTAATTAGGGTGAACTCTTAGATTTGTTAGTTAACTTATTTTCTTAATTAATTGAAGGTTGCTCATTTTTTGTTCTTAGTTTCCTTCAATTTTTCCTTCTAGGGTTTTAGAAATAAATTGGGAATTAAGGGTTTTTGTCCATTGTTGCCCATAATTCAAATAGTTTGAATTTAATCCACATATCCTTTTACTTTATTCCCTTTTCCCTTCATTTTTTATTTTATCTTTATCAAAGGTGGACCAAGGCAAGTATCTATCAACACTTCTCCTTCCAGGAAAAAAAAGGGGTTGCCCAAAATGCTAAAGTCCAAATTGCCCCAAGTTTGGAAGACCACATGAACGGGAACGCTTAGCCAAGTCCAATGCCTGCTTTACCTATAGAATGTCCAGTCACCATGCTAAGGACTATAGGAGTGGAGGCACAAAGCCAAAGGACAGAATGGTGAAGGTTATAGTGCCCCAAGGGCCAACCACTTCTACTTCACAATCGTCAAGAGGTTGAGGAAGCCCAAGATGTGTTCATCGATATGTTAAAAGTTTATGATTAAGATGCATACACACTTTTAGATCACAAACCAAACTTGTCTTTTGTATTCCCATTATTTTCCTATATACTTTATGTATATCCTAAAATCCTCGATTAGCCTTACAAGGTAAGTTGCCTCAAGGGTGAATCTATCATAGCCTGAAGAATCTATATGCGTTGTCCTATTTTTATGTTACATAAAGTAATCCCATGTGATTTAGTTGAGCTCTCTATGGTAGACTTTGACATAGTTTTTGGGATGGATTGGTTGCATGCTTCTTATGCCTCCATTGATTGTAGAATTCGTCGAGTCAAATTCCAATTCCCCAATGAGCCAGTTCTTGAATGGGAGGGTAGCAGTTGTTCATGTAGAGGTCAATTCATTTCTTTTGTAAATGCCCATAAGATGATTTCATAGAGATTTATCTACCACTTGGTGAGGGTGAAAGATGTCTCTTCCATAGTTCCCCTTGTTGAGTTGGCCTTTGTTATAAGGGAATTCCCTAATGTCTTCCTAAATAAGTTATTGGCTGTCCTTCCTAAAAGGGAGATCGATTTTGGTATAGAACTCTTACCCAATACTCAGCCCATCTCAATCCCTCCTTATAGAATGGCTCCTGCTAAATTGAAGGAGTTGAAGGAGGAGTTGAGAGATCAATTAGAGAAGGGTTTCACCCAACCTAGTCAGTCTCCATGGGGTGCTCAGGTGATATTCACAAGAAAGAAAGATGTGTCACTCCACATATGTATTGACTATCGATAGCTCAATAAGGTTACCATCAAGAATAAGTATACTCTCCGAAGGAGAGATAATTTATTTGAGCAACTCCAAGGGGCCACTTATTTCTCCAAAATTGACTTGAGATCCATTATAACCAATTTAGGATAAGAGAGAAAGACATCCCTAAGATGGATTTCTGGACTAGGTATGGTCATTACAAATTTGTGGTGATGTCCTTTGGCCTCACTAATAAAGATCAAACAACAAAGGAAGGGTGAAAGGGATCAAAGTAAAAGGATATATGGATTAAATTCAAACTACTAAAATTTGGGCAACAAGGGACTAAAATCCTTACTTCCTGAAATCACCCCAAAAAACTGCCCAAAAATGTACCTCAAAAGTGTCCAAAAATGTAATTTCCATATATATCAAAATTTATACATGATTTCAAAAATCCAACTTCATATTCTTATTTACGGGGTCAAATTTAGTGGAGACTGGGTCTAACACTGATATAAGAGCAACCGAATCAAAATTTGGAAATTGTTAAATGCGATTTGCAGAGAGGTTTTAGTGCCCCTGGCATGACGCGCCAAGGGTGTGCCTCTATATATCTTTTTGTCCAGTTTTGGACCTCGGTCCAAGACTTTTAAGTCTTGGGCCTAAGTGTTCCTAAGCGTGAAAATACCTATTCTTAGCCGTTTTCACCCTCATATCATTCAAAATATTTCCCAATACTTATTCAAACACTTAGCCAAATATATTACTCCTAACTCATGTTTCAAAACTCATCCGAATTTAAAGGATCTCATTCAAGCTTCAAGTCTCCATCCCTAATCTTCATCAAGTTCATCTGCAAAGCTATGGTAGGTGAGTTTCTTTCATGGGTTCCTTTCACCCATGATGCCAAGATTTCATTTACCCTAAATTGTATTATTCAAAGTTGATTTACAAATGGGTCTTATTTATTATGAAAAATCAGTGCACACTATATTGGGTTTTATGAAATTGTGACTGTTTACTATGTTTTGGGCTATGAATCTAAGACCTAATGTGAGATTTCATGAACGATTTTGATGTGTATTGCTTGAGGGTGTTACCAAGTATCTATTAATGGTTTTTCATGGAATTTTCTAGCATGATAACACTCTTGAATTGCACGGTTTTATACTAGCACTACACACCCTCTATGTATTTTGATAAAATGTCCTATTATGACTTCTTGAGGAATTAAAGGTCCAATACATGTCATAAAAGTTGAATGACTATATGATGATGAAATATTGATAAAATGATGATGAAACGAGTATATGTATATGGTATTTGCTATATAGTATTGGTATGTCACCATGCCCTACTAGGGGGTTGCACACTAGGTAACCGTGTCGAGGGATTCGTACCTTGATAACTATGTTGAGGGTTTTTTACCTTGATAACCATGTTGGGGGGTTTGTACCTCTATAACCATGGGTGGTAGGGTGTGACAATCCACCAACCATGTCAAGGGGTTTGTATCTTAACAACCATGTCCACGGGTTTATTCCATGACAACCATGTTGGGGTATTTGTACCCTGGTCACCATGGGTGGTAGGGTGCGATGATCGACCAAGAAATTGAAAGGGTTTGTACCTCAATCACCAAGAGTGGTAGGGTGTGAGGATATACCAATATGTTATGATCTATTCTTATATATGTATTATGTTTTATGTAAGCATGTTTTACATAGGCATTAATCATACACATCATCTTGCTATTATGCTACCTATTGAGAATTAGTATGCATTTTGCCTATGATGTCTATCTATTGTTGCATTGCTTCCTACTACTTAGTACATTCAAATGTACTAACATATACTTTATGCCTATATGATGTCACAATGTAGGAACTAGAGTACCACTTTACCATTCTCCCCCTCCATGTGGCTAGTACAATTGTCTCTCAAGCTTGTTGCTGAGTCCTCTATCCCGAGTATATTGCTTATGATCTCTTGCTATGTACCAAGACTATCTCTCTTTTGTTTATGTATTGACTATGAGGGTGAGCCCGATTTCTTATCGTGCTCTTATCTATATAGTGGAGGTGTTATTGGACATGTTATGTATCTATGTTATGAGCCTTGACTCTATTGTTATTGATGTCTAAAATATGAAAGTTTTCCCTTAGTCCCAGGTTATTTCAGTTTATTATCTCTTGATGCTTATTTTATCGCTTCCACGACCAAGGATGTCTAACGATGTTCTAAGAGGCTTGCTTATAGTCCTTTTTCATGCCCTTGTGTCATGTGATGCCTAGGCCCTAGGCTTGGGTCATGACAAACTTGGTATCAGAGCACTAGGTTGTTAGATCCTTAGAGTCCAATAACACACCGCATCGATTAGAGTCTTGTTCATGGTTATGTTTAGCACCACAACTATGAGTTAGAGGCTATGAGGCATTTAGTAAATATTTCCCTTCTTCTTACTCTATGTCGTGCTATAGAAGTTGAAGGTTTTTCCTCCTAATATTGATCCTTTGCTATGCTATATCATGCCTTACACGAGATGGAGAAGAGCCCACATACCCGAGGAGCAACCGACTAATGGAGAGCTTTAGGATGCTCTCCATTTGATTGCACAAGTGGTGGAAAATCAAGCCAACCAAGGGTCCAAATCCCCTCATGCTCCTATGTCGGCTTCTCGAGTGAGAGATTTCATTAGAATGAATCCCTAGAAATTCCATTGGCCAAAGTTGAGTGAGGACCCTCAAGAGTTCATTGATGAAGTCTACAAGATTTTGTCTATCATGGGTGTGAGATCGGTGGATAAGGGGGAGTTGGCATCTACCAACTCAAAGGGGTGGTAGTAATATTGTACAACCAATGGTAGGAGGAAAAGAAAGTCAACTATATGGTGCTTTGGGAGGAGTTCATGGTGGCTTTTCTTAATTGGCTCTTCCCCCTTAAACTTAGGGAAGCTAAGCTGGTGGAATTTTTGAATTTGAGACAAGAGTCTATGAGTGTAAAGGAGTATGCCCTCAAGTTCAACTAACTTTTTGAGTATGTTCCCCACTTGGTAGCCGGCTCAAGACCTAGGATGAACAAATTTGTGATGGGTGTTTTCAACTTGACTAGTAAGGAGTGTCAGTCCACCATGTTGATTAGTGACATGGAGTTATCACATTTGATTAACTATGATGAGCAAGTGGAAGAGGAGAAATTTAGGAATAGAAGGGGCAATGATGCCAAGAGGGCCCATTTTTATGGTAAGTTCCAAAGACGAAGGGGTAGCCAGTTCCACTAAGGCCAAGGATATTCTCATGCTTTTAATAGGGGATTTGCCAATGACTTCCCAAGAACCCAAGGTGTTGGTGTGGTGGTTCCTAATAAGGTGTGTCCTATGTGTGGTAAGGGTTAAAAAGGCCCATGGTTGAGAGATACTAATGCATGTTATGGTTATGAGGAAGTGGCTTACAAAAAGGTGGATTGCTTTTGACATCACACCAAGGTCAAGGAGGTTGATCCACAAGGTGCTAATTCGGTTCTTTTGGTGAGATATGGCCGACAAGATAGTGCCCCAAGGCACAATTGATTGTATGCTTTGCATAGGAGGTAAAATAGTTCTTGTTGAGCCTGAATTATTACATGAGTCATATGAGGTATTTCCTCCTATTAGTGCATCTATTATTGCTAGGAAGGCTTATAGAGATTGCCCCATTTACATTTTGCATAAAGTATTGCATTGTGATCTTGTTAGGTTGTAAATGGTTGATTTTAATGTCATTCTTAGGATAGATTGGTTGGATACATACTTTGCTTCTACTAATTGTAGAACCCATAGGGTTATATTCCAGTTCCCAAATGAACCCATCCTTGAGTGGGAGAGTCATGATTTGGTGGTCAAGGATAGGTTTATCTCTTACATTAAGGCCTGTAAGTTGATCTCTGACGGGGTCTTTACCATCTTTGTGGGTTAGAGATATAGAGTCCAAAGTCCTTCCCATTAAGTCGGTTCCAACTGTAAATGAGTTTCTTGATATCTTCCCAAATGACCTTCCTGGTGTCCTTCCCAAAAGGGAAATAGATTTTGGTATAGATCTCCTTTCCGATATTCAACCCATTTCTATCCCCCTTTATCATATGGTCCCGACGGAGTCGAATGAGTTAAAGGAATAATTGAGGGAATTGTTGGCGAAGGGATTTATTAGGCCTAGCCAATCACCTAGGGGTGCACTGGTGTTGTTTGTTATAAAGAAAGATGGGTCCCTAGGAATGTGTATTGACTACCGGCAACTTAATGGGGTCACCATCAAGAATAGGTATCCTCTTCCAAGGATTGATGATTTGTTTGACCAATTGCAAGGGGCTAGCCATTTCTCTTAGATTAATCTTTTATTAGGGTATCATAAAGTGAAGATGAGGGAGTGTGATATTCCCAAGAGGGCCTTCCAAACTAGATATGGACATTATGAGTTTATTGTAATGTCTTTTGGGTTGAACAATACACCGACAATCTTCATAGACCTTTTGAATAGGGTATTCAAACCCTACCTTGATTCATTTGTTGTGGTAGTCATTGATGATATTTTGATCTATTCTCGTGGGGAGGAAGAGCAGAGGGGTCATTTGAGGGTTTTGTTGCAAAGATTGAGGGAGGAGAGGCTATATGCTAAATATGAAAAGTGTGAGTTTTTTTTGAAGCGGGTTGCCTTCCTAGGATATGTGGTGTCAGGGAATAGCATTAAACTGGATCCTAAGAAGAGCAATGTGATTAAGAATTGGCCTAGACCATTGATACCATTGAACATTAGGAGTTTTTTGGGCTTAGTCGGGTATTATCGAGGATTTGTGAATGAATTCTCTTGTATTCCTTCTCCCATTGCTAAGTTTACTCAAAAGAAGGCCATGTTTTTGTGGACTAATGAGTGTGAGAGGAGCTCTCAAACCATGGAAGATAAGCTTGTGTTTGTTACTATATTATCACTACTGGAAGGAATAGAGGGATTTGTTGTGTATTGTAATGCTTCTAGAGTTGGATTGGGTTGTGTTCTAATGCGAAATGGTTAGGTTATAGCCTATGCTTCTATACAACTCAAGGTGCATGCAAAGAACTAGCCTACCCATGTTCTTGAACTAGCCATCATGGTATTTGCATTAAAGATTTGATATCGTTACTTGTATGGCATGTATGTTGATATGTTCATCGATCACAAGAGCCTCCAATATGTCTTCACTCAAAAAGATCTTAACTTGAGACAAATGAGATGTTTAGAACTTCTTTAGGACTATGATATGAGTGTACATTTATCATCCAAGTAAGGCTAATGTGGTTGCGGATGAATTGAGTAGGGTGTATATGGGTAGCCTAGCTCCTGTTGATGGTGGTGATAGGGAGGTGGCTAGGGAGGTCAATCATTTGTCTAGATTGGGAGTTAGATTAAGGAAATTGGATAATGGTGTTGTTGTTGTTGATGGTTCTAAATCTTCGTTGGTTGAGGAGGTGACTGCTAAGCAAGAAATTGATCCCTCCTTGTTGGAATTGAAGGACTTGGTTGGTGATGGTAAAATGAAGGTTTTCTTCCAAAGGGAAGAAGGTGCACTTAGATACCAACAAAGGTTGTGTATGACTTGTGTTGATGGCTTGAGAGAGGAGAATTCTTGATGAGGCTCATGATTCTTCCTATTCTATTCACTCTAATTCTACTAAAATGTATAGGGGTTTGAGAGAGGTGTATTGGTGGGGATGTATGATGAAAGATATTACAAAATTTATGTCTTGTTGCAATAGTTATCAATAAGTCAAGGACGAACATCAAAGGTCAGGTGGCCTAAACAAAGACATAGCGGTTCCTTATAGGAAGTAGGAAGAGACAAATATGGACATTGTATTTAGGTTACCAAAGACTAGGTAGGGTTTTGATTCTATTTGGGTTGTGGTTGATAGAATGACGAAATCGGCTTACTTTCTACCGGTTAAGACCACATATGTGGTTGAATAGAGTGATATCCTTATCTTTTCCACTACACTCAAGCCTAAGGTATCAGTCTAAGTCCCCTATGTGATTTCAAGTCTAAGTTCAGGCCATGACGTATGCATATATTCATGCTTAAATTGAAAACTTCATGATGATTTTACACTTATGATAAATTTTTGAAATGATGTTAAAAGGCATTGTTGGATCCTTATGTGGGTAGAAATTATCATGTTTGTGTCTCTCATATACATTTCTTTGACATTCGGGAATGAATGTTCCCAAGGGGAAGATATTAAAATGACCCTAAAAAAAGTTCCCGTAAATGTGTCTCAAAAGTACCTGGAATCATAATTTTTCCATATATCTCAAAATTCATGCATGATATCAAGAATCTGACATCATATTTTTGTTCAAGGGGTCAAATTAAGTTGAAGATGGGTCTAAGCTCGATTTAAGAGCAACCATGTCAAAATTTCAAAATCGCAAAATGCAATTTCCAGAGAGGTTTTCGCGCCCCTACCAGGATGCGCCAAGGGCACATCTCTGTGTATTTTTTTGTCCAGTTTTGGACCTCAGTCCAAGACATTTAATTCTTTGACCTAAGTGGTCCCAATCATGAAAATTCTTATACTTAGCCATTTTTCACCCTCATCATTCAAAACATTCCCCAATACTCATTCAAACACTTAGCCAAATATTTTACTCTTAAACTCAAGTCTCAAAACTCATCAAGATTTAAAGGATGTCACTCAAGTTTCAAGTCTCCATCTCTAATCTTCATCAAGTTCATCTCCAAAGCTATGGTATGTGGGTTTCTTTCATGGGTTCCTTTAACCCATAATGCCAAGCTTCCTTTTACCCTAAATTGCATGATTTAAAGTTGATTCACAAATGGGTCTTATTTATTATGAATAATCACTGCACACTATGTTGAGGTCTTTGAAATTGTGACTGTTTTACTATACTTTGGGCTATGAATCTAAGATCTAATGTGAAATTTGATGAAGGGTTTTGATGAGTATTTCTTAAGGTGTTATCAAGTATCTATTAATGGTTTTACATCGAATTTTCTAGCATAATAACACTTTTGAATTGCATGGTTTTACACTAGTACTACACATCCTATATATGTTTGATAAAATGTCTGGTTATGGGTTCTTGAGGAATTGAAGGGCCAATGCATTTCTTAAGAGTTGAATGACTATATGATGATTAAATGTTGATAAAATGATGATGAAATAAATGTACATATATGGTATTTTCTATATAGTGTTGGAATATGACCATGCCCTATTTAGTTATTGCTTGTCGGATAACCATGTTGACATATTCATACCTTGATAACCGTATCGAGGGGTTTTTACATTGATAACCATGTCGGGGGTTTGTATCTCAATCACTGTAAGGTGTGATGATCCACCAACCATGTTAAGAGGTTTGTACCTTAGCAACCATGTCAGGGGATTTGTACCCCAGTTACCATAGGTGGTAGGGTGCGATGATCCACCAACCAATTGAAGGGGTTTGTACCTCAATCATCAAGGGTGGTAGGTGTGATGATCCACTAATATGATAGTTGTCTCTTCTTACATATGTATTATGATCTATGTAAGCGCATTTTATGTAAGCATTAATCATACATGCCATCTTGCTATTATGCTACCTGCTGAGAATTATTATGCATTTTGCCTATGATGTTTATCTATTGTTGCATTGCATCCTACATACTTAGAACATTCAAATGCACTAGAGCATACTCTATGCCTACATGATATCACCATATAAGAACCAGAGCAATGCTTGATCGTCCTTTTCCTCCACGTGGCTAGTACGATTATCTCTCAAGCTTATTGGTGAGTCCTCCATCCCTAGGACGTTGCTTATGATCTCTTTCTATGTACCAAGACTATCTTTCTTTTGTTTATGTATTGACTATGAGGGTGAGCCCTAGTTGCTTGTCGTCGCCCCCACTCTTATCTATATACTAGAGGTGTTGTTGGACATGTTATGTATCTATGTTATAAGCCTTGACCTTATTGTTCTTTATGTCTAAGATATGAAAGTGTTCCCTTAGTCCCAGTTATCCTGATTTATTATCTCTTGATGCTTCTTTTATTACTTCTGCAACCAAGGATGTGCAATGACATTCTAAAAGACTTGCTTGGGGTCCCTTTGAGTACCCCTTGCGCCATGTCATGCATAGGCCCTAGGCTTAGGCCATGACACCTCCCAATCGATTTCATCCCCCCAAATAAAACCCTAACCAGAAAAATTAATGACAACTAAGAACCACAAATAGGTAACTTGTTATTAGTCAAGCAAATATGTCAATTAGAAATTCTAAGAGTTCACCCTAATTACTCACTAATTACTTACTAAGAAGATACTACTATTTGAGAATTCAAAATTCAACATAGTTTGAGTTTTCCAAAATGGTAAAATAAGACTATTTATACTAAGTAAATAAAGGAAGACATTTTCTTTACAATTTTACCCTTAATAATTTAGGGCCTTGTTTGGTTGCCTTCTTTTCAAATCCTTGAATTCCAATAGTATACATTTGCACACATGCCTCTTTTCTTCCTTTTTCTCACATTCCCTTAGACCTAAGACCTTCCACACATTCTAAGACTTTGTTTGGTGACCCTCAAGCTTCTCTAATGCTTCCTTTTTCATGAACATTTCTTGTAGGTCTTGAAGATCTTTTGCTTGACTCCATGTGAATTATTTTGAGGGGTACATTCCACTCATGTTGATGTCATCTCTACTTTGCATATTATCATCCTCCCCTTCTTGAAAAGGATTCGTCCTCGAAACCAAAGATTCACCTACAACACAAGGATACAAATAAATAATATTAAAGATATTATGAACATTATACTCACTTGACAAGTCAATCATGTAGTATTGTCATTGATTCTCTTGAGTACTTCAAAATGTCCATATCCTCTTGGGCTTATCTTTTATTTTTGAACATGTGGAAACCACTCTACCCACACCCAATCATTTGGGTTGACGAGCACTTCCTTTCATCCCAAATTCATTCAAATAACAACCTTAGAATTGTTCTTTTCAATAGTCTCCTTAACCTTGGCATGAATGCTCATCCTCTCTTTTACCCTTTGCTTGGCATCTAGGCTCAAAACGACATTACTAGATAATGGAGTCATTGTTAGCAGAAACAAAGGTTTTAAGCCATAACATGCCTCAAATGGTGACATTCCAATAGAGCAGTGGAAATATCAATTATGTGAAAATTCAATCAAGCGTAAACGGTCTTCCCAAGTAGTTAGGGTCCCTCTAATCATGCACCAAATCACATTTCCAAGAGTCCTATTGACTACTTCAATTTGTCCATCCATTCGAGATTATAAAGAAGTATAGAACATAAGTTTGGTACCAAGGGTACCCCATAGACTCTTCCAAAAGTGACTAAGAAATTTGGAATCCTTATCACTAACAATGGTTTGTGGAACTCCATGTAATTTAACAATATTGATGACAAATAAAGATGCTACATGAGATGAATCATCACATTTTTGTCATAGAATAAAATGAGCAATTTTAGAAAACTTATCCACTACCACAAATATGTTATCATGTCCTCTTTTATTCCTAGGAAGGCCAAACACAAAATTCATAGAGATATCTATGCATAGGCCACTAGGAGTAGGAAGAGGGGTATACTTACCTTGGGGCCAAATTGTGGATTTGGCATTCTCAATCGAGACATTGTCCAAAAATTCACTCCACGTCATGCTTCATCTTGGGCCAAAAGAATTGCTACTTTAGAATTTCAAGTGTTTTTGGTACCCCCATGTGTCCCATCAGACCACCACTATGAGACTCCTTGACAAGAAGCTCTCTCCATGAGCTCATAGGAACACAAGCTCATTCATCCTTGAACAAAAAACTATCAACTAATTGAAACCTATTAACCGGCTTCCCTTGGGTAATATTATCGAAAGTATCTTTGAAGTCGGGATTCCTAGGATATAATTCCTTTAAGCTTTCAAATCCCATCATTCCAGAAGCCAAGGTAGTGACCAACATACACCTTCTTGATAGAGCATCAGCTACCAATTTTTCCTTTCCTTGCTTGTTATGGTCCTGAGAAAGTGAAGAAACAATATAGTCAAAGTGCTAGTATTTTGGTTAGCATGCAATACAAAATGGTTGTTGACAAGGCATTAGGATCTTCCACTATCCACCTTTGTCTCCGCCCCATTTATTTTATTCCGAAGCTCCTTACTTGGTATGGAGTGAGAGGTGCACGAACATACTTTCTACCTTCAATGACAAAAGTGTATTTGTTGGATTTTGCATGGTGCACAACATCCCTATCAAATTGCCATGGTCTCCCCAAGAAGAGATAACATGCCAACATGGGTACAACATCATAAGTCAACTCATCATTATACTTACCCACACTAAACTGGATGTTTTCTTTTTTTGAGGACCCTTATTTCTCAACTCTGATTAAGACATCGTAGCTTGTAAAGGTTGGGATGATTTTTTATTGGAACTTCCATACGTTCTACCAAAGAAATACTCACCACATTAATGAAACTTCCATTATCAATCATTAAAGAACACACTTTATCTTGAATTTTGCACCTAGCATGAAATAGATTCTCCCTTTAATCAATCTCTTCTTTGTCAAGGGCTCCCATAATTCTTTCCACAACACGTGAAAGATTGGAATTCACCTTCAATTATTCATCATTATCAAGTAAAGATTTTTCTTTCTCCTTGAAGCAAGCAAAATTGACCCTGTCATCCAACCTTTCTTTATCATTTCCCATCCTATCTCCTCTATATCCCATCTTATCTCCTCTATTCCCAATTGTGTCTTCTCTATACTAATAATCTCAGCCTCTCATGCCATGATACTTCCCCAAGTCTCGAGGTCAAAGTCCTTCCCTTTGTACTCCATAGGTATCCCTACCCCAATACTCCTAAAACTGATCATTGTTGAAATCTCTATATATTTCATCATAAAGGGGATTTTAGTATTAGTAGGGTTGGTAGGGAATTTGTGATACATTCGGTGGAGGTGATGTAGCCTGTGTTAGATGGTTTGGATTGCAGTTTATTTTGAAAGTGGGGTTTTGGTAGGTTCGGGTTTGGCTTTATAGAGGAAAACATAGGTTATGGGCTTGTCCCAGGGTAATGGTGGTGGAATACATCGATTCCATCCTTACCTTATCATTTTTGGGTTGAATTGCTTACCTTCAATTCACATTCTCCACCCGTACCAACCTTTCATCCATAACTCCCCCCCTTCCTTTCTTTTCCGCTATTTGTTCGCAGAAGTAAGCAAGAGTTTCCATTATGTTTATTGAACAATCCTCAATCGGACTTGTATTAGATGTGATACCTACAATGCACAACAAACAAGATTCGTAGCAAAAGCCTTATGTCACTAGTAGGTAACTCTCAACACACCGTATATGACATCGTCTTAAAATTGACTGTGAACTAGCTGCTCTCAATCAATTCAAGTTCACCTATCCTTTCTGGTGGAGTTGATTCTTATGACTCTTGAAAGAAGGAAGACTCAAACAAAGCTTAGGAATATGAATAAAAAGAAAAAAAACTAGAAGAAAGAGGTAGAAGAAATATTGGACTCAAAAGCTAAGCAACAAAAGTAGAAGAAATTACTTGTTATTGCCTAATTTGAAGAATCAAAGAGATGATTTAATATTTAGAAACTAGTTAACAAGTAATTAAGGATGTTAATTAGTTGTTAAAAATTGAGGAATGAAAGAAAAAGGAGTGACAACGAAGAAGAATTGAGTTTGGACACAGAGAAAATTTTTTGAACCTTAAGGTGTTGATGACTCGAAAGGGGTTTGATTTGATGATTTAATGCTTAAAACTAGTTAACAAGTAGTTAAAAATGTTAATTACTTGCTAAATAGTTGAAGAATCAAAGCACAAAACTTTTAAAAAATGAATCACGTCGTTTGGACCCTTGAAAAAATTCTTATGCCCAAAAAACCTCCCATAAATAGAAAAATTTAGGGGTATAAAAAAAGTTTGCAAAAAAGTCTCTAGAGCTGCAGTACATGCACCACATGGTGCATCTGGAAAGGGCTGACGCTGTTGACTCACTGCTAGTTTTGAGTTGGCGCTGATTTGGTGCTGATTTGGCACTAGGTTTGTGCTGATGTGAAAATTAATTTTTTTTAAAAAAAAAATAAAAAAAATTTCACCTAGGGACAACCAACACCTTGACCAACTTTGACTCTAAAAAATAGATCAAATGTACCTTTTGGTCTTCTTCGTCTTCAAGACCACCAACAATACACACTAAATCTCAACACCTACAAATCAACTCGTAATTGGCTAAAAATTTCGGATTAACTTCCCCTTAACATATCCAACAAACCTCAATGATCATTAGACTTCAATTATTTCTCACTTAAAGAATCCACTTTCAAATTTTGAAAAGTTTGAATGCTCAAAACCCTTCAATGTTAACTTCACTTTCACAACTCCAAATTGAATGAAATTTGAAATTTAGGAACAAGAAACACTAGTGAACAAGAATCTAGTGACAAAAATAACAAATTAAATGAAAAATAATTTTGGATTTTTTAAATTTTTGAATTTTTGAGTAGATAAAAATTCCAAGACCTTGATTTGTGAAAACAAATCTAAACCTAAGCTCTATACAAAATGATAGAGATCAAACAAGAAAGGAAGGAAAAAAGGAACAAAGTTAAAACATATGTGGATTAAATTCAAACTATTGAAAATATGGGTAACAATTGACAAAAACCCTCACCTTCTAATTTATTCCAATAACCCAAATAAAACCTTAACAAGAAAAATTAAATGTAATTAAGAACCACAAATGAGCAACCTTTAATTAATCAAGCAAATAAGTCAACTACCAATTCTAAGAATTCACCCTAATTACTCGCTAATTACTCACTACTGAGATACTGTAATTTGAGAATTCAATGTTCAACTTAGTCTTAGTCTTCCAAAATGATAAATAAGACTATTTATACTACGTAAATAAAAGAAGACATTTACTTTATAATTTTACCCTTAATGAGTAAGGGCCTTGTTTGGTTGCCTTCTTTTCAAATCTTGAATTCAAATAGTAGCCATTTGCACACATGGCCTCTTGTCTTCCTTCTTTCACCTTGAGGGACCGTTCACACATTGTAAGCCTTTCTTTAGGGACCCTCAAGCTCCTCTAATGCTTCTTTTTTCACGAATATTGCTGATAGGTCTTGGTATTCTTTTGCTTGACTCCTTGTGAATGGTCTTGTTGGGTACATACCACTCATGTTGGTGCCATCTCTACTTTGCATGTTGTTAATCACTAATACAATGTCCATATTTATGGACCTCTTGAATAGAGTATTCAATCATTACCTCGACATGTTCATGGTATTGTTCATTGATGACATTTTGATCTACTCCTGAGGTGAGCAACAGCACGTGGAGCACTTGAGGGTAGTATTATAGACCCTAAGGGAACAGAAGCTCTATATGAAGTTTGACAAGTGTGAGTTTTGGCTAGATGAGGTTGCCTTCCTTGGGCACATGGTATCTTTAGAGGACATTAAGTTTGATCCTAAAATGATAGAAGCAGTAAGAAACTGGCCAAGGCCATTGACTCCTACTGATATAAAGAGTTTCTTGGGTCTAGCCAGTTACTATCAACAGTTTGTCCAAGACTTCTCCATAATTTTATCTCCATTCACCAGGAGAACTCCAAGAAAGGCTAGATTTATATGGACAAATTAATTTGAAAGGAGTTTTCAGACCTTGAAGGATCAGTTGACTTTGGCCCTATGTTGATATTGCCTGAGGAGAGTGATGGTTTTGTCCTATATTATGATGCATACAGGATTGCTTGACTGTGTGCTAATGCAACATGGGATGGTGATTGTGTATGCTTGACAATAGTGGAATGTGCATAAGAACAACTACTTGACTCATGATCTTGAACTCGTGGCAACAATGTTTTAAAAATCTGAATATACTATTTATGTGGAGTCCATGTGGATGTTTTCATCGACCACAAAAGCCTACAAGATGTGTTCACCCAGAAGATCTCAACTTGAGGCAACAAAGATGGTTATAGCTACTTAAGGATTACGATATGAATGTTAAGTACCATCCTACAAAAGCAAACTTGGTAGATGACGCCCTTTGTAGAATTTCAATGGGAAGTGTATTCCATATAAAAGGTATTGGGAAAGGGAGTTTGCTACAAATGTTTAAAGGTTGGTGAGGACAGGTGTAATGAGTCAAGAAATAATGGAGCAATGGTCCTTCCCAAGTCAGCATCTTCCCTAATCGATGAGGTTAAAACCAAGCAAGATCTTGATCCCACTTTGGTTAAGTTGGAAACTTTGGTAAAAGATTAAAAGGTAAAGATCTTCTCATAAAGGGAAGATGGTGTGCTATGATATCAAGATAGGTTATGTGTACCTAGCGATGATGGGTTGAAGAAGTTGATCATGCAAGAATCCCACAACTCCTCCTACTCCATTCAACTCAGCACTACCATGATATACCGAGATTTGAAAGAGATTTATTGGTGGAATGGGATAAAGAAGGGCATTGCCCAATTTGAGTCTAAATGCACCAACTGCCAGTAGGTAAAGGTTGAACACCAAAGTCCAGGTGGCTTAGCCCATCATATTGATATTTTTATTTGGAAGTAGGAAGGGATTGATATCGATTTTGTAGTTGGGTTGCCAAAAACCAAGAAATATTTTGACTCCATATGGGTAATAGTTGACCGCATGAATAAGTCAGCCCATTTCTTACTAGTAAAGACCAGATTCAGTGCTACGGACTATGCCTACTTGTATATCTAAGAGTTGGTTAGGTTGAATAGGATTACATTTTCCATCACATTAGACCATGGAGTCCACTTCACTTCTCACTTTTGGAGGTCCTACCAAAAAAGGTCTTGGCACTAGAGTAAAGTTTACCATAATTTTTCATCCTCATACCAATGGGCAAGCTGAAAGGACCATTCAGACTTTGGAAGATATGTTGAGAGCTTATGTGTTAGAGTTCAAAGAAAGTTGGAATAAACATTTGCTACTTATCGACTTCGACAATAGCTTCCATGCAAGTATTGGGATGACACCATTTGAAGCCTCGTACGATAGATGATGTAAATTGCCAATTGGGCAGTTCAAAGTCAGTGAGATGACATTAATAAGACCGAACTTGGTGATGAATGCTATGGCAAAACTTAAAAGCATAAGGGAGAAATTAGAAGCAGCCCAAAGTCAACAAAAGTCCTACTCAGATGTGTGGAGAATGGAGCCTGAGTTCCAAGTTGGCGACTAGGTCTATTTGAAGGTATCCCCAATAAAAGGTGTTCTCTAGTTCTATAAGAAGGTAAAGTTGAGTCCTAGAATTGTGGGACCTTACAAAATGTTAAGGAGATTTGGGAAAGTAGCGAATGAGTTTGACCTGCACAATGAATTACATTCAATTCATCTGGTCTTCCATGTATCGATGGTGAGGAAATTTATGGCTAATCCAAGTTTCATAGTTCCCTTGCATGATGTGAACATTGAAGGGAATTTATTGTTTGAACAGGTACCCATTGAAATACTAGACCGATAAGTAAAAAAGATAAGGAATAAGGAAATCTCCTCCATCAAAGTTCTATGGTGAAATCAACAAATTGAGGGTGCTACATGGGAAGAAAAAGTGGATATGATGAAGTGTTAACCATATGTAGTCCACTCCTTTAGAGCCTAAGGTACTAAGAAGTTCTTCCAAAATCCCCAAACTCCACACATTTTAGGTTCTCATGGTGTATTGATGTCGCCGAAGTTACACCTTCTTTTTAAGGATAAAGAGATCGTTGCTAAGAAATAGCACATAACCAAGGTTAGCGTCGAACTCAAGGGAATACTATAGACTTAGAAAAATTCAATTGATGCAATTTGAGTGATGAAAAAGCTTTTCTCCCCAAAAAGGGGGGGGTTGTGTAATAACAAGTAGAAAAGTAATCCTAACTAATGCATGAGTTTAACCAATATCAAGAGAAATTAGGGTATTGTGTTCCTAATGATTCCCTAACTTAGTATCACTAAATAACCTAATTATTTTCTAGTAGAGCATGAAAGACGGTAATTTATGTTCACCAAACCCTTTGGCCTAGGCGAGAGGTGAATTTCACTACGTGACTTGGCTCATCTCCATAGTTTGACATTACTAACCCTTACCTATTAGTCACAGTACAACCTCCCCTTAGCCCAGTTCGATTGATTAGATGAGAACATATCAACCGAGCCCTATTAATTAATGTCTTTTACTCATTACTACCATGGTCCAGTCAGTAACACTAGGCAATTTCTAATGTTGCCCACAGTTAGGAAACAAGCATAATGAAGAGAATTAATTAATACATACATGCACACTTTTCAAGAATTATGAATTATTCAGTTTTACCTTCTTATTTCTTCATGGTTTCTACAATCCTAGTTGTGGATTTAGCTACTCATGATTTGTGTAGATGCAAGATGAAACACCTCTCATGTGCTTCAGAATGCTCCATAATCATAATTTTCATATATCTCAAAATTCATGTGTGATTTCAAAAGTTCGACTTGATATTCTTAATCATGGGACAAAGTTGAGTGGGCAACGGGTATAACCTAGATATTAGAAGACTCGTAGCGAAAAATAGTTTTTGCTAATTTTATGATTTCCAGTGGTTGTCCTCACCTAGGGTGCGACGCGCCTGGGGCACGGACCAGTGTAACATTTTCCTTGATTTTCTTTGTTTGCCCAAGAGCATTGGAGTGATAGCCCTATGCCCACTTAAAAATGAAATCACCCTTACTTGTTTTTCAACTCTATAAATCACAAAACCCTCTCCAAAACCTCTCTAAGACTATCAATCTTCTCATTCAAATCTAAGGATTTCAAGCTAAATTTTGGAACTCAAGGACTTATTTATATCTCTAAGTTTACTTCAAGTTCATTTCAAGGAATCCAAGGTTTAAGGTATATGGGTCTTCATCCATTGGTCCGTTCATGATGGAGCCCAACCTTTTCTTTTTATAAAAATTGCATGATTTCAAGTTGTATTCTTATGGGTATCTTTTATTATGAAATATGAACATAAATCATGTAGGGATTTTATCAAGTATCGATTGAATATGCATGAATGTCTACTTTAAACTTATTCCATGAGTTGGATTTCATGATACCCAAATTGGGGTTTTACTACAATATTGGTCGGTTGATTCTGAATTGATTACACTCTCCTTGTTATACTCTTAAGTTGCATGATTTTGAAAAAATATCATGAACTCACCATGTGTTCGATATAATTACATGACAAGAATTCTCTAGTTGCTTACATGATTTACAATTCAAGTGACTTCATGATGATTAAGGGCTTTCAAGCATGTATCACGACCCAAATTAGGGCCTAGATATGACACGGTGAATGGGGAACACAAAGGAACCCCAAACAAGCCTCTTAGCATATCATACATACATCCTTAGTCGCTGAAGTAAAATAGAACAATGTAAGAAATATAAACAAGTGAAATTATGGCTAAGTAAAAGAGTTAAACACTTGAATAACATAGATAAGTCAAAGCTCAATCATATTACATAGTTTGTCAAACAACACCTCTAAACTTAGATAGGAGTGAGGGCCAAGACAAGTAACTGGGCTCACCCTCATAGTCAATACATACATTAAAGGAAAAGAGTCTCAATACATATCCTAAGACCATAGGCATTGTCCTTATAATGGAGGACTTGCTAACTAGCTTGAGTAGATATCACTAGCCACACGGAGGAGGAGGATGACCAAATGGAGCTTTGGTCCCTTCATGGTAACATCATAAAGGCATAGAGTATGTGTTAGCACATTTGAATGTACTAAGTATGTACGATACAATTCAACAAGATATAGGCAACATAATCGAAATGCATAAACATAGGCAATGGATAACATAATAACCACATGACATGTATGAATGATGCTTGAAGTAAAATCATGCTTATATAGAACGTATTATATATGTAGGAGGAGGCCATTATTTAGCTAGTGGGTTTACCACCTCCCATCTTAGGTGATGGAGGAATCAACCCCTTAATTTGGTTATTAAATATGCCACCCACACCAAAGGTGATTGAGGTATCAATCCCTCGATTTGGTTAATGAGGTATCAATCCGTCAATTCAGTTAATGAGTTATCAACCCACTCAATTTGGTTAATGACGTATCAACCCCTCAATTTGGTTAAGGAGATAGCAACCACCTCAATTTGGTTAACGAAGTATCAACCCCCTCAATTTGGTTAACGAAGTATCAACCCCCTCAATTTGGTTAATAAGGTATCAATCCCTCAATTTTGTTAATGAGGTATCAACCCCCTCAATTTTGTTAATGAGGTATCAACCCCTTCAATTTTGTTAATGATGTATCAACCCCCTCAATTTGGTTAATGAGGTATCAACCCCTTAATTTGGTTAATGAACATCATCCCTTCCATCATAATGGTCAAGGTGTAGCACCCCCTCACCAAGGCATGGCTATCTTAGAACAATGTAGATATTTCTCATAATGTAACTCACATCGAACCCGAAGCTACAAAAACACCACTTGCCAAATGAACTACAATACAAATCTTCCAAGACAAACTATATCAACTCTGCAAATTCCCTACCAAGCCTACCAATACCAAAATCCCCTCAATGATAAAATTCATGGATATTTTAACAATGATAAGTTTTGGGATCATGGGGGTAGGGATACCTATGGAGTACAAAGGGAAGGAGTCAGACATCAAGACTTGGGGTGGAATCATGGCATTGGAGGCTAAGATTATTGGTAAAAGGAGATAGAGTAGGCAATAGAGGAGATAAGATGAGATATAGAGGAGATAGAATGGGAAATGTAGAAAAAAGGTTTGATGAGAGGGTAAATTTTGTCTGCTTCATGGAGAAGGAAAAATCTTTGCTTGATAATGATGAAGACTTGAAGGTGAATACCTATCTTTTATGTATTATGAGAAGAATTATGGGAACCTTGCCAAAGATAAGCTTGATCAAAGGGAGAATCTATTTCATGCTAGGTACAAAATTAAAGATAAAGTGTGTTCTTTAATCATTGATAGTGAAAGTTGCACTAATGTTGTGAGTAGTTCTTTGGTAGAACATGTGGGAATTCCAACAACAAATCATCCCAAACCTTACAAGTTACAATGAATCAATGAGAGTGGAGAAATGAGGGACCTCAAACAAGTGTGCATTTATTTAGTGTGGGTAAGTACAATGATGAATTGACTTGTGATGTTGTACCCATGTTGGCATGCCATCTCTTGTTTGGGAGACTATGGCAATTAGATAGGGATGTTGTGTGCCATGGAAAATCCAACAAATACACCTTTGGGATTGAAGGTAGAAAGTATGTGTTGACATCCCAAAGGTGCAACGTCGTGGCAACTTGTACAAAACTAATAAAATAAAATAATTTAAAAGAACATTTTAAGAAAAAATAATTTGATTTACGGAGTACCTACATAATTTTAAAGATAATTAAAAAATCAATTAATTATTTATAAAATAATCTGCAAACAAAAACATTCCAGATAAGGGTTCAAGTTATTTCGAAGAGAAGGTATTACCACCCTTAAGAATCCACAATTGTGGGTCCTAGCTGAATGCTTTTTTTCTTAAATTAAGGAGGAGATACAAAATATAATATAAGTATAATAATCACAAAATATACATAACCAATAAAATAAACAATGATATGAGGAACCTCCTAGTATTTGCCGAGCGTCAATAATATACACAATAATGAATAAAAAATTGTTCTGTCTTTTCTAATAGGGAGGCCTCAAAGTTCGACGGATAGATTCATCATTGGCCAAGTTTAACAAACAATGTATATACGTCAACTTAAACTGAAATTTGAAATCTTAACATGTAACAAATATTAATCTAAACTATATTTTCTGCCCTTTTTAAATTGGGAGGCCTTGAAATCTGACTAATAGATTCGTTATTGGCCAAGTTACTACCTAATTTATCAAAAACAAAACATCAATAAGTGAAGCTAGTTGAAACTAACAATAAATAAATGGAGCAACGATATAACTCATTGAATTCTAAACATGTAAATGTCCAAAAAAATTAAAGGAATTGCATATAGAAACAATTATAACAAAGCAATACAAACTAAACAGAGGCATAGCAGCAAATAGGAATAAATAAATGAAGTATTAAGGAAGTTAAAATAAATAAATAAATACTACAGTATATTATAAAACATAACTAAATCAACTCTACAACATATTTAGATATCAAAAATTGAAAAAATGAAAGTAACATTAATGGGGTTCTAAATCTCACTAAAGCAGTTCAGATCTCGTGAATCAACACCCAAACAAAAATTACAAATTAACAAAAATAAAACAAAATAAAAAAACACTGAAGATTTAAAAAAAAACATAACCCAAATAAAATAGTGAGAAAAGAAAAAAAAAAAAGCTTCTCCTGTTTATTCTTAATCAACAATAATAACTAATTTGTAGATGGACTATAATGCAAAGCAGACACTAAAAATCCAAACAAAAGTTATGAACAATAACTAAAATAAACACCAAAAATAGAACAAAAGATAATAAAAATTCAACTAATATTCACAATCATAACCAAAGAGAAAGATAGAGTAAAAAATATAGAGATACCGAGAGAAAAGCTCGTTGTTGAAGTTGTGGTCTGACTGGGGTTTACTGGAGCTCTCTGATTTTTGCTGTAGCTCTTTGAAGCTAGGGATGTTCGACGCTTGTAGCCAGAAATGGCATCATAGCGGGATTGATTGATTTTGTTTTAAGCTGGAGCTCGCCGGTGGTTCACTGATGGATTTTGGTTCGTTCGAACAGAATCACGGGCTATTTCAGTTGGAGTTAATGGGTCAGTTTTGGGAAAGCTTTTGGGGCTGAAAATGGTGGCAAAATGAGGACGTTTTGGGTATGTTTCATGGGGATTTGGGTCAGGGTTTTTGTAGCACTTTGGGTGGTGTTTGGGTAGTTAAATGGTGGCGTTTCATAGGTGCCTTTCAAAGGTTGTTTGGTTGTTGTTTAGCAGACTGATTTGGGGTTCTTTGGTTGATTTTTCATGGGTTTTAGGCTGTTCTTGGTGGTTGTCTTCTGTGGTTTTGGGTTGGGGTTTTGGTGGGGTTTAGGCTTGGGGTCGTTTTGAGGCTGACTTTGGTGGTGTTTTGGAGGTGATTTGGTGTATTAAGCACTGTACAGGGGTTGTTTGGAGCTGCCATAGTGATGGCTAGGTGGAGAAGAGGATGGGGATTTTCCGGTGATGTGAGGGAAAGAGGGAGAGGAGCTGTCAGAGAAAGAGGAGAAAGGAGATGAGTGGATTATAGCATTTCTGGTTGGAATAGTGATGAAGAGAAAACAAAAATGGTAGGATGTCTGGCAAAAGGGGAAGCTCACGGGAGTTTCACTGGAATTCATGGTCGTGGCCGAAAAAATTTTGAATGGTAAAAACAATAAAAATACTAAACCCCTGATCTAAATTATCTACCACCCCCTATTATTGTACAAGATAAAGAATTATATAGATAACTGAAAATCAATGGATTAAAAAGATATGGGCCCAAATTGTGGATCAATTAAACATATGTGTATAATTATATCTAAATAAGAAAAAATAAATTAATACATTGTGTTAAAATTTAAAATTAAACTAACTAAAATTTTAATATTATAAAAATAAGAATAATTATAAAAAATTAATCTAAAATTTCCTAAAAGGTATTTTAAAAGCTAGTTAAAAATGTTTGAAGCCAAAATTGGGTATTAACAATTGTCCCTTTCTTTGAATATGATCGATGCAAGAGATCATGGAGAAAGAAACTTGAAAAACTTAATTTTTGCCAAACATATGACCTTCAATATGACCATTTTTGACTGCGGTGGAAGTTGCTCCTTAATTCCAAAAGTTTCACATTCTGCAACTTAGTTGATCTGACTTGTACCTGTGGTTTAATTAAGAATGCATCCGCTTGGATGTTCTTGAAAAAACTAAGACAAAACTTTATTAGTAGAGACAAAATTAAAGAAAGAAAGCAAGAAAAGTAGCATCACTTCAATACTTTTGTTATCCTCTTCCAAAATATGTCAATATCCTTCATCTGATTTTTGAAGTAGGGTATGAATCTTTTAAAGACAAATAAGATCCATTGATAGGATATGAATATATGTCCATTCGCAGAATGAATGAAGAATGATCCATTGGTAGGATATGAATGCATGTCCATCAGTAAGATGAATGAAAAATGATGCACATAGAAAAAATGATGCATGTCCATTGATAGGACAAATGAAGATGATTCATTGAATACATTATGAATGTATGTGCATTGACAGGACAATGTAAAATGATTCACATAGGATAAAATGCATGTCTATTGGTAATACAAATGAAAATGATTCATTGAATACAATATGAATGACTCGCTTGGCAATGCGAAATGTATGAATGTGTAAAATGAATAAATAACCCTCTTGGCAATGCAATATGAATGAATGGCCCTCTTGGCAATGCAATATGAATGAATATGCAAAATGAATGAATGACACTCTTGGCAATGCAAATGAATGAATGGCCCTCTCGGTAGTGCAAATGAATAAATGGTCCTCTCAGCAATGCAATATGCAATGAATATGCAAAATGAATCTTGGAAATGAAATGAATGAATAGTCCTCTTGGCAATGCAATATGAATGAAATATGAATGAATGAATGGCCCTCTAGAAAATACAAATGAATGAATGGCACTCTCGGCAATGCAAATGAATGGATGGCCTCTCAGTAATGTAGATGAATGCAATATGAATGTATGTCCATCGATAGGACAAATGTAAAATGATCCATATAGGATAAAATATATGTCTACTAGTTAGACAAATAAAGATAATTCATCAAATGAAATATGAATGACCGTCTTTGCAATGTAAAATGTATGATGATAATACAACAGTAATAAGGTAGACGGCTTAATAATGATCCAACTGTAATGGGGTAACGGGGTGGATGGCTCGATAATAGTTCAATTGTAACAGGATGGATGACCTAATAATTTAATATGAATGTAATGAAAATGAAAAAATACTACCACCTCTGTTAGTGCAATGAACGAATATGACAACGTGACAATGACAGTGCTACCTATGATAGTGCAATGCAAATGACACTATCACCTCTGATAGTGCAATGTAAAAATTAATGCAAGTGATACTACAACCTCTGATAGTGCCATGTGAAATGAATGCAAGTGACACTACCACCTCCGTTAGTACCATGTAAAAATGAATGCAAGTGACACTACTACCTCCAATAGTACCATGTAAAATGAATGCAAGTGACACTACCATCTCCGATAGTGTCATGTAAAATGAATGCAAGTAACACTACCACCTCTGATAATACAATATAAAATGAATGCAAATGACGCTACCACCTTCAATAGTGCCATGTAAAATGAATGCAAATGACACTACTACCTCCGATAGTGCCATGTAAAATGAATACAATGATAATAGAAAAATATTAATAGATGGAATATGAATGAGCACTACTACATGTGGCAATGCAATGTTTGAACTTCTAGTGATGATGAAGACCACTTGAAGTAGATTATCGAGTTTCTGATAGTACCTGATAGAATTTTTGAGGACTTCCTCAAAAATTCTATCTCAGCTAGATCTCTTGATAAGTCTCAAACTGTTGATCGAAGAATCTCACATTATTAAGAATTTTTTGAGAATTTTCTCAAAAATTCTATCCCCGTTGCACGTACTGGCATGATCTTCCATCTTTCCTTGCTAGGGATGACATCTTTCTTGTGCATTTTGCCATTTTTTAAGATTTCACCCCAGTTTTTATTGTTAAAAGGAATGAAAATCCTATCAGGTACATGACAGAATCCAAATGATCCTTGCTTTTCGCTTTTTTTTCTTTTTTTTCAAAATAAATAATGTAAAGCAAATAGATCAGAATGATACTAGCAGTTAGGAATACATAAAAAAAATCTTCTTTTTTTAAAGAATGATTCAATGAAGTAAGATAACACATCTCACACTTATAGAATATCAAAAAAATAAAAGAAAGAAAAAAAAGAGAAAAAAGAAGAAAACAAATCTAAAATCTCTTTGAAAGGTATTATCTTTTTGAAAAATAAATGATGTTTGCCTTTTTTTTCTTCCAAAAAATAAAGAATTTGAAAAAATAGTAAAATCTTGACCATAATTAATATCAACATTTAGAACTGCATAAAATTCATCTCAATTCTTTTTTTTTTTTCAACTGACATTGAATTCAAATTAATTCTTACAGATCCAAGTGGTACCTCAAACATACTTAAGTATGAACAGGATTTGTTTATCTTACTTCAAACAAAGATTTGGAATTATACCAATCCTCATGTGTTATGTTCCCTCAAAATAAAGAAAGTCCTATCTCATATATGTATGGAATATTTGATTTAAGGATATTATGCAAAATACGCTCTCACTCAAAAGGATATTCAATGCATGCAATTGTGATACCATTTGCTTGGACGTTATGTAAGTCTCCACTAATATAAAAATTTTTGGAATGAGATCATGTAGGACTTGTTATTGATTTATAATTGTTAGACCCCGTAATTAACTAAATGGAGGTTAATTGCTCATTCAGAAAATTTTTTTGTGATTGAGGTGTATTTTAAATTTTACTAACTTATGGTGCGGGAGTATGGATCAAGTGAATATTTGCGGGTAAAAATTTAGTTGAAGTCGGAAGTCCTTAATTGGATTAAAATAGAAAAGTTTGGGGACCTAATTAGTCAATGGGCTAACTAGGAGCCCTTATGTTGCAATTTTTAAAAATGTATGTCTATATATACCATCTTAGTTCAAGATTTTTGTCTTCAACACTTAGCAGAAACTTGAGAAGTGAAGAGGAGAAGAAGAAGAGAAGAAGAAGAAGAAGAAGAAGAAGAAGAAGAGGAAGGAATCAAGTAAGTCCCTATCTTTGTGTT
>JAOTQJ010019517.1:0-17022 GCA_025642045.1 Solanum sejunctum | reverse complement strand
TATATTTGGAAGGTAGATATTTTGTTTATATTTAGTTCCTTAGAATTAGTTTTATATATATTCGGACTTTGTATATTATTTATGGTCAAGAATAATATTTTTTTTCTATCATTTACTATTATAATGAAGTCATTATTAAAAACATAAAATAATAAATATAAATGAAAAATCAAGCTCCAAAGAAAGGACGTGAGGTCCAATTGTACTTCTTTAGTTAAATAAAATAATATTCTAGATATTAATATGTATTATGGTGCAATGATAAAACTATTTTATCTTTAATTTAAATTTAATCAGGGTTTTTTGCTCAAATTTCATTGATCGAAAAACCAGTGATCAAGATAATTTGATAAAATTAGTATAATTATTATCTTGAGGATTGATTTAGAAAAATCTCATAATTTGGCAGGAAGCTAAAAGAAAAAATTGGCAGAAAGGCACTTCAAAGAATAAATCAAATATTGTTTTTTTTAATTTTAAAATAAGTGATGTTTCAGCCAAAAAAATGAAAATAACTTATTTTTTTAATTTGGGCACGTTGCTTAAGAAATTACCCATATCAAGAAAATAAATATATTTTTTTAGCATATCCTTTAGAAGTACCTTAAAAAAGATGTAATTTTCTGGTAGTAGCTCGTTGGTTATGACTTATGTAACATTTCTTTTATTTAATAAATAAGAATAATTAAAAGAACATTATTAATATCTTTTTGATTATGTGAAATACAATTTATTTTGAGAGAAAATGAAAAGAAATAAAGACCACTTATTTTAAAATGCAAAGAAAATGCTAATGACCCCAATACTTCACCTCAAGTTATTATTCATTATTCACTATATCTTGATATTTATTAATAGACGAATTTTCATACTTATAAATAGAGATATTTCTTGCATGGGCTTTGAGATGAGAAGGATTATTATTGTAAATGAGAAATGTGTGAAAAAATATTTTAGTTTGTGAGGTGACCAGTCTATTTGTTTTTTTAATGAAAAACAAATATGAAATAAAAAATTTAGTATTTTATTGAGATTTCAAATAACGAGTGAAAAGACAGTTGAAAGAAAAAAAGAAATTTAAGTGTTTAACTTATTTTACTATATAAAAGAGGATAATTTTATATTGAAAGAAGTTTTTTTTTTTGGATGGAGAGTTAATTTTGAATTCTTTAACTAATTTATAGTTATTTGAATTATATGACATTATTTGACTATTATATGTTGAAAGAGTAAATCAAGAATTATATGTTGTAACCATGAAGATTATATCCTAATACGCTTAAATCTTCTTAAAAATAGTGAGATATACATACTTCAGCTTGAATATCTAGTTATTTATTTGTATTCATTTTATTTGTTTAATTATAATTTTATAATATTTTATTAACATCAAAAAAACATCTAATAAATAAAAGATGCTTACTAAACTATACTTGTTTAAATGAACATGAAATAAATTAAAATGACACCTCTTTTAGAAGAGAATGAATAATATTTTATAATGAATTAAATATTTTAAAGCGAGTTGGTTGGGATATTTAATCATAAAAATGTCATTGGGTGGAAATGATTAAATGAGGAAAAACATGTGCAACTTCCTGATTTTACCAAACTTTAGAGACAATTAATTATTGGAACAAAGAATATCTTTGACTCTCATAATCAAATATAATTTTATAAACAATCATTCAACTTTTATTTTATATAGCCAAAATTGCTAAACTATTTTTAGTAAAAAAAAATATTCAATTTCATAACCAAAAACATATTTTGGATAATCAAATAATTGGGTTAATTTCATAAACAATACCTCTAAAATTACTAAACTATTTTTAGTAACACAAAATTATCCATTTCATTTTAGTATCATAAAACACATTAAACTATCTTTATAACCAAAAAGTCTCACTATTTTTCATAATATCAAAGAAAGTTATTAGGAGAAACTAAATATTTTAATTTATAATTAGGTAAAGTTGAATAAGTTTTATTTACAAAAATTGTTTTGTGATTTCCTTGTATACTTATACAAACTATTACAAAGTTCAATAATTTGTTTTGTTACAAAAAATAGTTAATGACCTCTTATATTATTTAAGTAAAATTGAGAAATTCTTTTTATAAATAATATTTGAAAGGATTTCACACATATACAAATCATAATTCTTTCAATTCTAAACACAGTCAAATTTTCACTCTTTTCTATTAAGTCTAAGCATTAAAAAAGTTAATTTTAGTTTATTTTATTAGTTCAACAAAAAGTTAGTCTATATTGGCTACCTATAGTATATATATTTCTATGGAAAATAAAATGCCATTTGCAAATTAATAGATTTAATAATGGGTGCTTAATTTGACTTAAAACCATAAATTTGAAAATAAAAAAATTACTCCCTTCCATTATATTACAACGTTTGACCATTTTTTATTTTTAATTGTAGTTCAATGAATATGTCTCAGTTAAATTAATGAATAGAATAGATTATGACAGATAATTTGACCAAGTAATGACCAAAATTAGATCTTGTTCTTTTAGAAAGAAAAAGTTGAAATAATAATAAATAAGCATGCAATTTTATTTTGGTATATCATGTAGGTAGGGGAGGAGTTCATAGTTTGAGTAAAAATCGAATCAAATCGATTAAATAAATCAATTTTATTTTGATTTGGTTTGGTTTGGATTTGTTCAAAAAAATCAAAGAAATAATATAATCGAACCAATTAATTATATTCATAATATTTTATAATTAAACATACATAATATATTATTTATAAAAATAATTTTTATTTTTTAATCTACTTAAAAAGCATAAATACTCAAGAGAACATTTATTTTATTAATTTCATACGTATGAATGTCTGTAACAACTCTTGGTGGGACTAAAGATGTCATTATCTCTTCTTTCTAGGCTAAAATGGTGAATTTTAAAAAAAAAATTTATAGTGAATTTAATGATTAAAAGTTCTATAATATTGGTCATCCTAACTATTTTTTATTTTGAATGGATCGTTATCACCTTTTTTTTCCATTTTAAAGGTATCATTGCTTTTATTTTTGTATATGGTTAATAATCGAATAACTAAATCAAATCGAAAGCGATAACAACCAAGCCGATAAATGTATATTATAGTTGGATTGGATTGATTTTGAGAATTTAAAAATCAAATTAAGTTGATTTGATTTTGATTTTGATCAATAACTAATCCAAAGCGATTCATGAACACTCCTATTTATGAGTACTTGCATATAAAATCGTATAATTAGACATTTTAGGAATTATTTCGTGACGATTAATTAGTTTTGGTTTGTGATTGTAATTTTGTAGGAAACATTTCTGAACTGACAGGGAGCTCAAATACTCCAACTAGAGTAGTATGTAAATTTTCTTTTTTTTTTAACATAATTATATATAAATTAGATATTGGAGCTCATGTTAATACTTGCCCAATATATATTATATTTTTATTTTTATTTATCTATAAAATTTCGAGAGTTAATTAAATTTTTTTATCTATTTTTTGAAATTTTTAAAGTTGTTAATTATTGTAATTTGTAGTAATTTTTATATAATTTTTAAATAATATATGTTATTCCCTTTGTCTCAATTTATGTGGCACAAATGAAATTTGGAGTGCCAACTGTCAACCAAATGTTGTAGTATATAATCTTTAAATATTTTAAATTGTTAGTTATTTTCGATTTATAATACTTTTTACATAATTTTTGAATAATATGTGTTAATTCTCTTCTATACAATTTATGTGGTACTAATTTTTAAAATACTTAAAGTTATTCATTGTTGTCATGTAGAGTACTTTTTACGTAATTTTAAAATATATAGCTAAATATTTAAATATGTTAGTTATTATAATTAATAGTAATATTTTTAACTTAATTTTTTATATACAATATATCTAAAAAATAAGATAAACAAATCAAAATGAACAAAATATTGATGTTGATCCACACATTTCAAGAAGATCCATTGGCTAACTAGTTTAAGCAGTGTCCTTCAAGAGTTGTGTATTGCTAGCACTAACCCAATATATATTAACGTTTTAATAACAGTCATGTGATACGTAAGAAATTTTAAGAATCGATTAATTTTTTATATATTTTTTGAAATATTTGAAATTATAAACTATTGTGATATATAATAATTTTTATATCATCTTTAAATAATATATGTTACTCTAATTTTTTTTTTATTAAATTTGGGTCAGACCCATTTTATTTATTTCAAAATATGTACATTGGCCCAATAAAGAGGAACCGGCTTGTCCCAAAAAGAAAATAAAAAGGGAAAACTAGAACAAACAAGTTGTAGGCAAGTACAAACCCTATATTCATGAATAACAAGTACACTAAATAACCGCCTTTGACTGTTCATTTGCTTTCCATATTTTCGTTCATCAACTCTTACTTTCTTTTGGTGAATATACTGCATGTGTAGGTGATCTAGGTAAAACATATCAGCTGTGAAAGGTACCATTCGATCTCCGCTAAGCATGTATTCTTGGTTTTTCTTGTTGACTGATGAAGTTTTCCTTGCAGGTGTCGTCTCCGGTGAACTTGTGAATGGTAGAAGATATAGGACCCTGAGTTGATCAATGCATCCATGTTCAGATAACCTTTTAAATCCCTTTACCACTGTGGTTTTAGATAGATATGACCGTATGCTTGCTAGATCTGCCATTAACATCTCTCTGTTTTGAATGAAGAGAAGAAAAAGGTTGCTCACGAAGTTCTTGAGCATGGTTGCTTTGCTTGCCTGCCAAATACTCCGAGTTCTATATCTTTCGTTTGCTGGATTGAATCACTTTTTGAAATTATCTTAGATAGGATTGTAGATATTAGCACAGACGTGTTGTTATTTATAACTTGTTCTTTTGCTGACTTGTACCTAGGTCCTTGAATGTGTGTTAACTTATTTGCAAACATTAGTCTATGCATCTCTAATTGTGTATCCTTTGGCTGGATGAATTCTCAATGAAGGAATTAGAACCTTTTCTATGTTGATTATTTTCCTTGCTTG
Organism: Solanum sejunctum; assembly: GCA_025642045.1. Taxonomy (NCBI): domain Eukaryota; kingdom Viridiplantae; phylum Streptophyta; class Magnoliopsida; order Solanales; family Solanaceae; genus Solanum; species Solanum sejunctum. The sequence continues at coordinate 11,986 of JAOTQJ010019517.1, read as the reverse complement.
TATTGGTAGTTGTCTGTAAGAGTAGAAATATTGTGTGAACTCTAATTAAAAAATAAAATTAGCTAAAAAAAATCTGCTAACTGATTTGCCTCTCTAAATGTATGATTGATAGTAATCTGAATTCCATGTATCATGTTGAATCAGTCTTCAAAGATATTGATTAAATCCCAAGGAATCCTCCAATCCTTTTTTAAAATGTTCCTGAGACTTAGAAAGTCCATCTCCAGATTAATCTGTAAGAAGTTCATTTAAGAACACACCTTAAGAGCCTTCCTCACAGCAATTGCTTAACCATGCTAGTTTTTGTCTCAATCTGTCCAACCTTTGCATATATCAGGTCCCCATTGGGTTTTCTGTTGCAAAAGCCATAGGAGCTAGCCCCAGGATTTCTTTTACATGCCCTATCTATATTACACTTAACCCAACCCTACATTGATTTTTTCCATCTAACTATTTGACATAGTAATTTGGGTCTAAGCTTTTGGAGCAGGTCAAAAAAGTCCATTCATTTGGTGGAAAAAGTTATTCCTGGATAAGTAAGTGTCATTAAGTATCTGATAGTCCTCAAACAACTTTGTTGCATAAGAAAGAAGGACGTTTGATCCCTATGTCTCATGGCATTTTTGAATCTCCACAACTCCCATATTAGAATTGCTGAGATGACATTTAGAATTTTTTTGTCTTTCAGCTTTTTTGTAAATGTGCACCACTCCTATACTTTGTTTGAGGTTAAAAAAAAAGCCTTCTGGGTTAAAACCTGCACAAAGAAGAAAAAATCTCCATAACTTTTGGGCTAATGGGGTTGTTACGAAAATATGGTTCAGTGTCTCCATTCTTCCACCCTTACAACAGCAACACTTAGACACAATGGGGATGCCCATTCTTTTTAGAATGTCATCAGTAGGCATTCTTCTATTCAATACTCTCCATAGGCAAAAATTCAATTAGTGAGGTAGTTTTGTTTCTCCACAGGGTAGAATAACACTTCATTTTTTGCTTCTTCCTCCTCAATATATGATAAACAGACTTAGTAGTAAAGCAGCCAGATGAGTCAGTTGTCTACCAAAGCTTGTCATTTGAGAAAGAGGTCACAGGCTTAATATCATTAATGATATGTGAAGCCCAGTCCTCAGAGATAGTCCTTCAGATATCATTTTTCATCTAGTGATCATCCCCAATAAAGTTTTGAACTTCAAGTTCCTCCTTTTCTGATTTGTCCCCTTCTAGATAATATAGAGCCCCTTGATTGGTCCAATTATCTAGCCAAAAACTAGCAGTGCCTCCTCTGATCTGTAACTAAATGAAAGGCTCCACCTCATCCCTTATGATAACCATGCTCTTCCAAATATGAGATCCCCCCCTACATTGGGCAAGTAAAGGATGGGCCTTTTTGCAGTATTTGTTATCCATGTAAGTGGACCACAGAGTGCCTATGTCTGTCCTGAACTTCCACCACAGTTTTTCCATCATAGCTCTGTGGACATTCATTAAAGATCCCAAGCCTAGACCACCCTCATCCATAGGAAAGCACATGAAGTCCCAGGCAGCCTAGTGTCTTTTTTTTCCATGATCCTTGTTGCCCAGAAAAACCTAGTCATTGTTTAATTGATCTTGTTAATCACAATAATGGTAGGATTCATGGCTTAGAGGAGGTACAAAGACATTGATTGTAGCATAAGCCTTACCAAAACTAGTTTGCCCCCAAAAGACAGGAAACTGTTGTGCCAAGTCAAAATCCTTCTAGAGATCTATCTGACAATTTCCTCAAAGAAAGAACTTTTTTTCTCCCCATAAAATATAGGGCATCCCAAATATGTAATGGAAAAATCACCTTGTCTGATACTTGTCCACTTTCTCAACCTTATAAAATTGATCAAAGGCATTTTTTTTATGAAGATAGAAAAAACTCTTTGATCTATTTATAAATTGACCAGAGGTTTGCTCATACCTTTTTAGGACTGTAGCCATCCTTCTCACTGAACCTCTATCTCCTGAAGGATGAGTTGCTTCAGGTATAATTCAATAAATGCGCTGTTCTCCGTAATTAGATGAGCCAGTGGCTGGACTAGATGAATGTTTTATGAAATAGAATGACTTGAAAAAACACATATTGGCCTTCTATTTTTTACTAAAATAGACTAGGCTTTCTGCGGAAGAGAAAGTGGAACTCACTACTCGACCCAGCCCCTACATACATTAAGCGACGACGGCTTAGTATTGATATATTGTCATTTCAAATATTGCTCTCGTTGGACTTCTTATGTCCGGGTATGGATCAAATAATAAATATTCCTTTTTGGGTGGTCTACGAGCGGCAGCTGACTCAAGTGCCTCTCGAACCGCGTGAAATGATCGCCTATTACACGACTCACTAACTCTGCCTAGGGTGTAACAAAATAAAAATATCTTCATTTTGAAATTCCATTGGACTCGACTGGAGGTATCATATGCATAGAACAGGTGATTGATCTATGGCTCCATTTGGGGAGTTCAAACCCAATGAAAGTGTTGTCCTGGTATAGGCTATTTAAAGCCGTAGAAAGAACTTCAGCAGAGATTATAAAAAGGATAAGGGAAGGAGGATCCCTCTACTTCAAACCTCTGGATGACTGGGAAAAACCAAAGGATTGGTCATTCATCAAGACTGAGTACCAATTATTGGAGATCAATCTCCAAACCATGTCAATAATCACCTCTGAAAAGCCAAATTTTCTTAGGACCTTTGTCAGGAAGATCCAAGACACTTTATCATAGGTTTTAGTCATATCCAACTTGACCACCATATTAGTATACTTTTTTCTCCTGTTAATGTCCCTGAGTGTACTTCTTTCTCTTGTTAATGTCCCTGATAATCTCCTAGGCAAGTAGAACATTTTCAGTAATGCTCCTACCTTTCACAAAGCCAGACTGATTTGGGGAAATGATTTTGGAAAGAATCTCAGCAGTTCTACCATGAAGAACTTTGAAAATCACTTTATTAACAAAATTACTAAGGCTGATAGGCCTAAGATCATGAAAAGATTTAGGGATTTCCTTCTTGGGGATGAGAACAAAATTAGTATAAGTTAAATCTAGATAGTTAATAACCACAAAGAAAGCTTTAACAGCAAGAGTCAAATCCTCACTCACAATGTCCTAGCATTTCAGGAAAAACTACCAGAAAATTTATCTAGACCAACAACTCCACACTTATTAAAATCCATCACAGCCTTCTTGACTTCTTTATAATCAGGTATGGAGGTCATCAAATTATTTGCATCTGCTGTGATCAATGAAAGGATATGATCCAACATAGAAAATCTGACTGATTTCCTGTTTCAAGAAACTGGGCTCTGAAATGATCTATAGCAGCCTGACTATCTCCTCAGCAGAAATTAATATAGAACCCTAGTCAATGTTAATCTCCTGTAAATGTATTTTTCTTCTCCTTATCTTTTACACAAGCATGAAAAAACTTTATATTACGATCCCCATGTTCAAACCATGTCATTTCAGCTTTTTACTTCCATTAGGTTTATTCCACTTCGAGAACTTTCTTAAGTTCTGCCTAAACTTTTTTTAACTCTGTTCTATTAGTGAATCAATCTCTAGCTGGGTCTCTTTCACTCTGATGATATCTTCCAGGGTGGCTTTTCGAATAAATATGTTGTCAAAGATCACCTTATTCCAAATACTAAGAGCTTTTTTAGCCATCTTCGATTTGGTATAAAAAAATTATAAAAGGGTCTCCTTCAAAATTTGTTGTCCAATTCAACTTCACCACCTCTAAGAAATTGGGATATTGATACCAGAAGTTTTGTAAGCTAAAAGGCCTGATTATGTTTCTAGACTAAGAGCTGAAAACCACATGGAGTGGGGCATGATCTGAGCCATCTCTGATCAGATGTTCCACTTCAATCACAGGGCAGACACTCAAGAATTCTTCATTAACAAGAATTCTATCCAACCCCATAAAAATTCATTCTTAATTTATTTTGCCATTCAACCATGTGAATTTGCTGCCAGTGAAATTAACTTTTGATAAAGCACAAGAGGCTAAACAATGAGCAAAATCCATAGCTTCACTTTGAACAAAATCAAGACCTCTAAATTTCTCTTCCTCATTAAGGATAACATTGAAGTCACCCCCAACCATCTAAGGATTATTTTCAACAACAGTATCCTCAAGATCCTCCCATAGTTCCAATCTTTCCAAAGCATCACACCTGGCATAGATAGTAGTGATGAAGAAAGACTTGAAAAAAATAGTGAACTTCAGGATAATGTGTTGAACATAATCTTTAACCATTGAGGGATTTCACTCATTATTCTAGAATAGTCAAATTTTTTTTAGAACAATTAGCAAAAGCTTTATCAAAATCAATTCTTCTCCTATACAAATCAATTTTAGCAGGACTTATAAATGGTTCCATAAGTGTTATAAAAGAGTACTTATATCTTTTATGAAGACCAATTAATCTCCCAAAAGCATTGTGGGTATTAACTAATCTGATATTCCAGAAAATGACTTTGTTAATCATTGATCACAGCTAGTTGACCTTTCCTTATTACTCCTTGTTTGAACTTATAGGGGGATTACTGCTTTAGTTATCTTTGAGGTTAAAGTGTCAGCATGTTTGAGGGATAAATTTCTAGCAGTGGTCACATGGGCAATATTGTGATCCAAACTATCCCCTTCTTCTGGTAGCTCCTGGAAATCTTCATCCTCATCTCCATTTTCTTCACAAGAGTCATTCAAATCCACCAATTTCTCCTTATCCCCTAAAGCCTGATTATTTTTTAGGCAACACTTGGTCAAGATTTGGATTGATTCGTCTTGTTTATTATTACTTTGAGTTGAACCCTTTGACATAGGGCTAACTCCCTTTCTATTCCCTTTGCCTGAGCTTCACCCCTCAGGTTGATTACTCATACCCTTTGTGGGACTACTCACTTGAACATCTTTGTTGTTAGCTTTGTCTATGTTTCTCTTTAGTGTTTGGTCCTTTTTTGTCAAGGTTATAGGTGTAATTTAGGTCCCCTTTGCGATTCCATTATCTAATGCACCTTCCTCTATCTGTCTGTGTGAGACCTGTTTGGATGTACTGATTGTTCACCCTGTTTATGCACATTGCTCTTATTCCTAGCATTGGATTCCCCCCATTCAATCTCATCCCTTTTAGCCAGGGATTGGAATTTGTTGATCATTTGCAGCCTATCCCATACACTATGGGGTTTATGTTGTTGTTGCTTTTCACCTCTATTTTTTCTCTTTTGTTTCATAAAATTCACCTTTCCCCCTTGTTCAAGCTTATCACCTTCTGCCTTGTCTGTCTCCTTATCCTCCTTCTTTTCCTTCTATGGTTATTTGTCTTCACTATTCTCCTGTTCCTGTTTCTTAAAAAGCTCAGGATGTTCCACATAGCATTGATCAATGTCATGTCCTTGTATCACACATGTGGTGCAATATTTAAGTAGGTAGTCATATCGAATTTTAATCTATTTGTCCATGACTTTCTCATTCCCCTTTTTGATACCAACTTTGATTCTTCTTGGGAATTTTTTGAGCAGGTCAACCTCCACCTTAACCCTTGCCCAGCTAGGTATAGTGTTGTTCTTTGTGGCCACCTCACAGAAGAAATTTGGGGGCAAGAAAGGAAATGAGATCCATGCAAATATCGTTGTTGTTTCCTCATCAGGGTCAAAACAAGGGTCCCATTTGAAAGTTCTTGTTGGAAAAGACTTGTGCCTTTATATGATATAAAAAGCAGGTTTCGAGAGAAGGTGGACATAATCTTCTAGTAACGAAGCCCTAACCAGAATGTGCCTATTGCTTAGTAAGTCTATCTTGAATTCACCTCTTAGTTCATATTGAGTCAGGATTAACTTCCTTAAATCATGGATTTCAGGCCAGCCATAGGAGAACTTCCCTACCATAGCAAATTGAAGGTTCTCATTTACTATCATTTGGTCCACTTCCTCTTGTTCCTACACTACAAAAGGTTCACCATGGAGATATGAGATGGGCTTTAGAGGAATTGGTTTGGACAGGGCCAGCTTAGGTTTGAGCAAACTGGCCTACGAGGGCAGTTTAAGGCAATGATCAACCTCAGGAAGAGGCTGATCAGAGGCCAGATTGTCCATAATCGGCGTAGATGACGTCAGGGTTAGGTTTTTAGAGCAGTGTATCTTAAAACTCAAACTGATGTTGTTGGTTCGGTTTGAACCCCCCTAGTTGTTTCAATTTATATAATACAAATAAAGTTTGGAGAGACAACAAATTAAAACGAAGAAAATATTGAAGTTGGACCATACATTTCAAGAAAGATCCATTGGCTAACCAGCTCAAGCACATCGTTCAAGAGACGTGTTTTGTAGCCTCTTATAGTACTAGATATGGGAGCTCGTGCCAACACCAATCCAATGTATATTACTTTTTTAATATCAATTTATGCGATACGGATGAAATTCGAAGAGTTGATAAAAAATTTTATATATTTTTTGAAATATTTAAAGTTATTAATTATTGTGATTTATAATAATTTTTATGTCATTTTCAAATAATACATATTACTCTATTTGTTTCAATTTATATTGCACAAATAAAATTTAAAAAGATAATAAAATTTTTTATATAATTTTAAAATATTATAAATTGTTAATTACTATGAGTTATGCTACTTTTATGGAATTTTCAAATAGTGGTGGACTTATATATTAGAGAATATAAATATTCTGTTAACAAATTAAAAAAAATGGCTGTGACCACATAGCTTTAGATGGGTAACATCTGTAGAAAAGAAGTTTAATACATTTGTTTGTGGTCAAATAAATCCTACCAACTTTATAAAACTTCCATGATCGGTTGTGGAATCTTATTATTTATTATCATCAATTAGTAAACATCATACTCAAACTCCCTTGTTTTTTAAATAAAATATATTTGCTATATCCCACTTGTAAATAATCTTAGGGTGAGTTTGGTGGGAAGAAAAATGTTTTATACAAGATAATAAATTATCTATTTATTTTTGTGTTTAGTTCATAAATAAAAATATTATTTTAAAAATATTTATTTATAATTTAAACAATGAAAACGGTCAAAAATATCCTTGAATTATTTGAAATGGAACAGAAATGCCCTTTCATTATATTTTTGATTTAAAAATCCCCCTCCATTATATTTTTGGCTAAAAAATACCCCTCCAATAAATTTTTGGCTAAAAAATACCCCCTGTCCTAATAGAAATAAAAAAAGGATAAAGAAAATACCCCTTAACTATTAGAAATGGAGCCAAAAAAAAATTTGTTACTTTTTGACTAAAGAATAATCTTCCGTTAAAATTTTAAAGTTATTATTTAAAATATCCCTCTCCCATTAAAAATTCAGATTCAACCCATCTTTAGATCAATTTTTATATAACTTTGAGTAGTCCAAATTCTTACTATATTAAAAACAGAACTTTTATTTATCTAATTGCAGTTAAATTATTTCTTAAAAATGATTACTTATATTAATTATGTTACATTGCTAACATGAGCACAATAATTTTTATACAAGATTTGTTTCGAAAAATTTGAAGAATCGGATCCTATCGAACTCGAGAAACTGATTGACGACGATTATAATGAGGATATATCAACGTTATCTTTCAGAGATCGACTTTTTGAAATGTTTACAAGTGAAACAATAGTCTCTTTTGACATGAAAAGACTAGTCTCGAATCTAATATCAGAGGAGAAAACTTCTTCGGTCTCTAAATGGGGTTTCACTTAGATTGATCACGTGTCCTTTTTTGTCTACATAATATGCATGGTGTTATTTCTATTAGAGAGAGGGGTACTATTTTTTTTTTGCAAAATTGTAAGGGAAGGATATTTTTAAATAAAAATTTAACCAAGGTGTATTTTTGCTCCATTTTTGATAGTTCGAAAGTACTTTTTTAACTCTTTTTTATTTCCGTTAGAGAGGGGGGTATTTTGAGGCAAAAATTTAATTGAGGAATATTTTTTAGCCAAAAATTTTATTGAAGGATATTTTTAAGTCAAAATATAACATAAAAATATATCTATATTATTTTAAATAGTTCAAAAATATTTTTAATTCTTTTCCTTTTAAACAAATTTTATTGGAGGTGGAGGCCAGAGGTGTGGAAATTGGGATAATGGGGATGGAGGCTACGAAAGCAATAAAGATGAGGCTTGTTTAAACACGGAAAAGACATAATCTTTGTAACTCGAGAAATTTGTTTCTCCTAAACTTGTTAGAGAAGTTATGTTTCTTATTGTTAAGAAATTTATTTTCTTCAAAAATATTCAAAACTTTTTAATTAATTAAATATAAAAAATTAAAAAATATATATTTTACTCCATTTGGACCACAACCAAGATGTTATAAAAGCATTTCAAGTTTCCTTAAGAAAAGGAAAAAGAAACAGGGTTCATGGATTTTTCTAAAACTAATTGTGAAAAAAGAACGTGAGCCACAATTGATTTTTATGCCTTCAATGTTATTGTAACTTCAAATAGAAAGCTTTAAATACGAAAGGCCATCCTATAAAAGATAATGGTTGTGTTTGGTATGGAAAAATTTAATACTTTTATATTTAATTGATTAATTTTTTATTTTTGGAATTTTTACCAATAAAATATTCCTTAAAAGTTTTGAAAAAAGATAGATTCCTTAGTATAATTATAAAGCCAGATACATAAGTGGCATTCATACATTTTCAAAGTGGTTTCTTCCACACGTGATATTTTTTAAATAATATTTTTTATGACTTATTAATTATTGAAAAATAAATAAATAATAATTATCTTTTAAAAAATATTTTTCTTCATCCTAAATGTACTTTATATCGGACTTTAAAGTACAACTATTTACAACTTGGATATTGTACTATAAAATTAACAACTAGGATAGATAAATATAAAATGAATTATTCCAAAAGAAAATAACAGCCATTTGTTTCCCACTTTCATGTATCTTATCACTAAAGTTTTAAACGCATTTCATATTTATACTAAATTAATAACCTGCATCGTCATGTCTTTTTAGAAGCTAAAAATATTTTATCATATATAATAAGAGGCAATTAAATTAGTTTAGTTGTTCAAGTAGATAACAGATGAACATATTTATTTGAACAGTTTGAGAATATATTCATAATTTTTTATAGTTTTTTCATTGTAATTTATTTATTTTATTTTTAATGTTAAAAAATATTAATCATGATAATTAAAGCTACTCAAACAACCAGCAGGTTGACATGCCTACTTAAGCAGCTTGAGAGTATATTCGTAATTTTTTATGTTTCTTCCATTGTGTTTTGTTTGTCTTATTTTTTGTGTTAAAAATGTCACTAATCATGATAATTAATGATTTAAAATATTTCTAAAAATAATGTTATATCACAATATTAATAATTTAAAATATTTAAAAATCATATTAAAATTTTCATCAACTCTCTAAATTCTATCTATATGTAACACCCCAATATTTGTTTATGCTAAGATCGAGTTATCCTTCATATGATATAGGATTTTAATTGATGATTCCTAATTGAGTATATGTGTTAAAGTCAATTTCTTAGTTTAGAAATAGAATTGGAGATATCTAAGGTTACACGAACCCTCTAGTACAAAGTTAAGCTAAAAATTCTCTTAGTGTTTGAGTTCCAACTTAAGATTTTATAGAAGTCAAGTGGACGAATAACTTTTAGGTTGTATATACATGCTAGGATCAATTTCTATGTATTTAAAGTATATTAGATATGATTTAGAGTCATAAGGGATCTTTTAAATCAAGTTAAGGCCAAAGAATTTCTACCTATATCATGTATTTTATATGTTGATGATCATCACAACTTGATTTACTGCATACATGCTTTTATTATAATTTATTTCATAAAAGCCTATATGTTATTTTGTTAAAGATTGCAAGAATGAGCTTATGGATTAGTCTAGAGCCTTCATGGTAATAATTTGCTTGACATTCATGGTTGTAGTCCTGATTTGAATGTGTTGAGAATAATGTTGATGAGACTGATATTCTTAGAGTCTTAAAGAGTTTGAACTTTAATTCTAAAAGAATGTTTCAAGTCCAAGAGTTGACAATTGAAGTAATGAGTTGAGTTAAAATGTCCTATGAGACTAGATGAAGAGAAATCTTGATGTTTGATGTCTTATGAGCATGTTGAGTCCTGGGAGGATTATTGAGTACCGAAATAAGTAAGAGTAAGTTCCACTCGCACTCTTTAACTACATGGTCAGCGTAGGAGATGATTGGTCTGTAGAATCAGATATTTTCTTAGTCCCAAAAGAGGACTTGATGTTCTTTATTTGTGGATCCACTGATGCCATGTCTTTTACCCCGACAAGATATTGGATGGATGCGGCAACGACATCGCTTCGTTGTATCATCACCGGCTCATAAGTGATGGTTGTTGGTTAGAGAGACTCCTAGATAGGTTCTCCACTAATAGTACTTTGATGGCATGAGTCTTGATTGATGTTGATGAATCATTGTCAACTCTTTATTCTTGCTTTAGATAGACATTTGACATTTTGATTGGTTATTATTCTGAATTGATGTTGTACCATATTGTTCTACCTGTTTCTGTTTCATTCAGTCATTTTACATGTTGTACATTTTATGTACTAATGTTATATCATTTTATGATATAGATACAGGAATTAGAGATCGTCAACAGGCGATCGTTGAGGATCTGAGCAATCAGCTGATTGGTGAGCCTCCCTTACTTCGGGAGATTCATTATCTTTATTTCATCTTGCTTTAGAGTTAGACTTGATTAACTTTATTTTGATTTGAGATAGCCATGAGTCTGTCATTAGCACCACTTGATAGTGATAAAAACTTCATAAATTAGAGTTGAATGTTGATTGTTAAAACTTGATAAGCTAGTTCTTTCTACTATCCTTTCATTTGTTATATTATTTGAGATTAGATGAGATGTGCCAATTTACTTTCTTTTATCTTTCGCTGATAGGTAGAGTTTATTAATTGAATGAATGTGATGAGAACAAGTGGTTCGCTTAGGGAGTAACAATAATCTCTGATTGCCGGCCATATCTTGGGTATCTCTCGAGGCGTGACACTATATCACTTAAATTAAAAAATAAAAAATAATAGATAACATGGCACTGATATCTAGTTTTAGAACATAAAAGTGTTTGATCAAATACCATTACTCTATTAGAGTGTGTTTTAAGCAGTAACAACAGAAAAAAGAAATGCTATTATTGTAAAGAAGGTCTAAATTTCTATGAACTTTTTAAGGAAAAAAAAAAGCTAAAAATTAACTTTTTAAAAACAATAATATCCCTACAAAAAAAAAAGTGGGTCAAACGTCAGCATCATAATTGATAGTTTATATTTTGTTTTTTTCTTACCAAGTTTGGACTTCTTTTTTCCTGACAAGATTGAATTTAGATAGGACGGAATTAATTAGTGATATATTTGGGTAATTTAATAATTTATTTTCTTAAAAAAATAATTCCAAAGCTAGAATGATTATAGTTCAATCAATTTTTGTCATTATGTCTGGTTTTAGCATTTGTTGAGCATAAGGAGGGGTGGGTTTGGTATGTCGAAAAATATTTTTTAATTTTTTATATTTGATTAATTTAAATATTTAAAAAAATATTTTTAAATTAATTTATTTTTTTTAATTTAAGAAAAATAATTTTTGTTTAAAAATTTTAAAAAATATTTTTCAAAACTCTTATCTAAGTTCAAATTGATTTTTTTAATACCATTCCTATCACGATCTCTCTTCTCAAAAATAATAATTACTTTTTAAAAATAAAATAAGATTAAGAAGTTATTTTTAAAAAATATTTCACATTTTAAAAATTTTATTTTTTTCTCGTTCCTATTTCAATCCACTCAATTTCTCCCATCCCCCTCCCCTAAAAAAAATATTTTAAATTTTTTTTAAAAAAAAATTTTTAGTTTTTTTACTCCATTGTCACTTTTATAAAAAAT
>JAOTQJ010019507.1:0-17024 GCA_025642045.1 Solanum sejunctum | reverse complement strand
CCCTTATGGGGGACCTGCATTTCATGCTGCAGGTACAGGTGCTAGTAGATCTCCCTAGTAGGAGTATAGGATATCCAGCTGCTGTTACCAAGCTCCAGGTTGGTTTGGGCTTTGTGCATATAGAGCTTATATTTTTGTGTTGTATAGTCAGTTGAGGCGTGGCTTGTCCTGACCCTTATTAGATACTTTTTCGTATCTAGAGGCTTTGTAGACTATGTAAATTAAAATATAGTCATGTCTCCTATTTTAGACAATGTGGCCCCAATGGCCGAGCCATATGCATTTCCTTTTGACTTGATATTACTGTTTACTTTCTTAAATGAATGTTTAATAAAGAAATCCCTTATAATATTATATAGAAAGTGCATAGATACAGGTTGGTTCTCTTGGGCCTTATTGGCAATGGGTGCCAGTCCGCCTTATGAGACTTTGGGCGTGAGAGTAATGCTAGTATAAAACCATGAAATATAAAGATGAAATCATGTAACAAAATCCATTTTAAAACCATCAATCAACAACTTGCAACACACTCAAGCAATATACATCAAAATCCCTCCTCATGTTACAATAGATCAAGGATTTATAGCTCAAAACATAGCAAAATAATTGTACCATTACATAGCTTTTACATAGTGTGCATTGAATTTCATAATAAGCAAGGCCCAATTGTAAATATCTTTAAATCATACAATTTCAGTAAAAGGAGGCTTGGATATCATGGGTGAAAAGAATTCATGAAAGAAATTCACATACCTTAGCTTAGAGATGAACTTGATTAAGCTTGGAGATGTACACTTGAAGCATGAAGAAGAACCTTGAAGGAGAACCTTAGCTTGGGATCAGAGGGTTTCGGACTTGAATTTTGCGGGTGAAAATATGGCTAAGTGTTTGAGTGAGTATTAGGAAATGTTTAGGATGATATGAGGGTGAAATAAGGCTATGTAGGAGTAAAAACACGCTTGGGAACTCTAGGACCAAAACTCGGAAGTCTTGCACCAAACTAAACAAATAGTCCCCCAAATGTACAGAGGCACGTCATGTATGAAACGGGAAAACTCCACTGCAAATTGTACTTTTGAAATTTCATAATTGCTAATCTTTCACCCTTAAATTAAGGTTAGATCATTTTTCACCTAATTTGGACCCCCTAAACACAAATATAAAGTTGGATTTTGAAATAACAAATGGATTTTGAGATATATGGAATCTAAAATTTCGGGCATTTCAAAGCACATTTTCGAGCACTTTTTGGTGTCGTTTCGGAAAATTATGTAACTCTCCTATTTATAGTTATAGGAGGGTGGCAGCCAAAATGTGGATGAACTCTTTGCCTTTTTTTGATTGGTTCTTGTAAGTCATCAAACTTATCACAAATACTGTGTAATAAGATGGATATTTTATTTGTTGTTGAACTTTGACCAGGATTGCCACATCTTGAGAAGACATAGTATTTTCTTGTTTGTCTTGAACTTGACTGGAATGCCAAGTCATCTTAACATGTGGCATAAATTTAAGCCTCAAGAAAAATGGAGGTTGGACTTGAAATTAATACAAATGGACTTATTAATTTTTGAATCCCAAATTAATTAATTTGATCCAAATGATCATGAATGTAAATTCAAATTTTTTATGAGTTTAATTTACTAAAATATTTGTGTCTACAGATGCCCCCTACTTCAAGGCTTGTCATAGTGTAGATTCGTTGAATTTTAATAGCTAGGCTTGAAGTACCGATAGAGCCAACACTCTTCTTTAGAAACAATAGTGACTCTTTTCTTGTCAGAAGTGATTTCACAATTCATAAATGATTGACATTTTATGTTGCACATTTAAGAACATAATACCTCCGTTAATGTTTTTCAATTAATTAAATATTTTACCCTAAGGCCATAGCTTTTTTGTGATTTTTTTGTTTGGATACTCTAATCTTTTAGTGAAACAAGAATTAATTAAAAAAAATTAGCCTTCACTTAGGATTCACCAAGAATTAATCAGAAAATGTTAGATAAGTTTTTAGATTCTTACCCAAACTTCATGTTTTTCATATTGGATTCTCCAAGTAGAATTGGATTGGACTTTCTAATGTTAATTACGTATCCTTTGCGAAAACAACTTCTTGGGTGGATTCCTTGTTGAAATCTAATTGGATTCTTCTTTATTTGAGTCTATATAAAGATGACAATGTCTCAAAGAGAACACCATGAGTTTGTTGCATAAGAACAAGTTTTTGAGAATAAGAAACCTTTGATTCTGCATGACTTCACGAAAATCCAAATATCTTGACTTAGGAATGTCAAGACCACTAGCAGTTTGTGGCGCCGGAAATAAGACACAAAGAGGTATATCTCACGTGAAAACAATGATTGTATTGCTTATATATTATCCCAACTAAATTTTTGAAAGCCACATTCACTTTCTGATTCGCTAATAGTTTCTGCTCTACGTGACTTCACAAAAATTGTCATATCTTCATATAGGAATATCGAAATCACAAGCGTTCTATGGCAGTGGAAAGTAGATACAAAGAGATATATCTTACATTGCGTATAAATTATCCTAGGTAAATTTTTTGAAAACTACATTTATATTCTAATTAGTTGGTGATTTCAGCTCTGTGCGACCTCACGAAAAGTGTCATATTTTGATGTAGGAATATAGAAATCATAAGCCATCTAAAGCTTGGACAATAGACAAGAAGGGATACATCTTACATGAAAACAACGATAAGATTTCTTATAGATTATTCTAGGTAATTTCTTGAAATTTAGCATGTAAATTCTAATCTACCACCTTTTATCAGTCTTGGCCTCACAAATCTCATCTTTTTGCTAAACCTTTTTGGTGGGTCTTCAAACACAGAGGATTTTTTCAAGCAAGATGAACTCTTGTGATCTTAATTCGGCTCATCCTCAAATTGATATAGCAAATGACAAGCAAGGCCCACATGCAAAGATCCTTACTTTGGCAGTCCATCCTCCCATGATTAGTGCTTTCTTGCTACATAGAGGATCACCTAATGACTCCCTTCATCTAAACCAGTGGTAAGTAAAGGAGGAAATTGACATTTTTTACATCAACAAAATGGTTACTACCATCAATTTTATTCAGTAATCATCTATGCATGACAAAGAAACTGATGCTACTTTACCTAGAGTTTCTGATGAAGGTCTCGCAACATGCATGGTGATATCCTTCTTCTTGTTGTGGTGACTTTCGATACATGGCTTGCTATTTTGGATGGATGGAGGATGTTCTTAGCCGTAATAAGGAGGTGTTGGAACAAATAAATTTGTGTGGTACTATTTTTTCCTCCTTATTTATGTATGACAGCAATGAGAATGTGGTGCGAGCTTTTTGTGAACTTTGGCATTCATCAACTAATGTTATGTATCTCGGTATTGGTGAGCTTTGTATTTCACAATGGGATATGCGCATGATTGGAGGACTTCCTTTCCATGGAGCATTCTATGATAAAGTCATTCCTTTGGCCTAAGAGTGGGCACAACTGAATCCATAAGGTGAGCCATTTCTTCCTAGGACTTGTGCCTATCTATTTTTAGCATTTCATCGACTTGCAAGAGGTGCCTCTCAAAAGGTTTCTGTCCGTGACTTAGTAAGATTATGGTTCAGAGGACCAGAAAGGTACTAAGAACCTCTACTACGATCATCCAAACACTAGCCTAGGCCAAGAACAAGTCATAATCCCTCAGGCCATACAAACATGTCTTTTTTACCGCGAATTAAGAAAGAGAGTGATCCTTTCATTGAGTTAGAAGTGGATGGATCTCTTAGAAAAAAGATGAATTTAGTTGCTTTTCTTACATGTTGGCTTTGTAAATTTGCCTTTCCTCCGAAGAATTTTTATCACATTCGTCCTAGTGTCTTCAAAGTTTCCAGTTGAATGGCTAAAATAGAGAAGTTGTCATTAGCAATCCTTACCCTGGCAAGCATTTACAGAGGTTTGAAAGAGATTTCATCTTCATCAAACTTGAGAGCGAGTGACATAATTTTTCCTGTACAATATGTCTATGGATAGATTGGTGCTTATTTTGATACTTACCATCATAGTCTTCATCATAATGGTTCTCTCATGTGCAAGATTGGTGCAGAGAAGATGGCTAAATATTTTGACCTTGTAGGTGGACAAAGTCTATTTTAGGATATAAATATCCACCATCTTCACCACTTGGCGATGTTGCAGTCTAAAGAGTTATCTCTTGAAGATAATGGCGACTTGTCTAGCTCTTGGAGCAATTATTTCATCAATATTCATTCGAGTCACCTTGTCATCAGACGTGATGAGTACCTTATTCTGGAGCCATATAATTCTCATAGATTTAGTCATTAATTCAGATTCGTCCAAGACTTACCTTGTAACTTGATTGAGTTATGATGTAATGGCACACTTCAAGCACTAGACAACTTTGGGATTCCTATTTCAAGCACTAGGTAGCTTCTCAACAGTTCTTATTCCATTTTGTCCTGATAGGCCTTTAATGACTTGCACATATGCAAATTGGTGGTTAGCTGGTCGAACCAATCCTTTTGGACAAAATAAGATCACTTTAATTTGTTTAAAATGTGACAATGCTCATGAATCATCTAATGTTCGCCACTCTCCATCATAAGATAAAAATAAGTCATCTTCGTCTCCTTTTGTTAGGTCACAAGCAAGTAAATCATCTAAGTCTTTGACTTCAAAATGTCAGTCAATGTGGAATCAAATGGTACTAAGCCTCCTTCATCAATGTCAAAAGTGTGTATCACTTCTACTGTGATCTCAAAAAATGTTGGCAAGAGGAAAGACCTTCTCATCTTATCAGGAAAAACTACTAGGAAGTCATCAATCAAAACATATTGTAAAGATAAGACTTCACTTATCCTTTCAGATGTATTATAGGTGCAGATGAAGACACTAGCTCAATAAAAGGTGAAGCAGATTGGGATGAACATTGGAATCATAAAAGGAATAAGGTACCAGACAAAGATGTCAAGTTTGTCCTAGACACAACTAACATAGACAGCGAAACATTCTTTGTCGACTTTCCTAGCTCTATCATGCCATTGCCTAAACTCCCAAAACAAGAACTATTGCTTTTCTCTCCATTTTTTTAAAATTGGTTAACCTATTTTATTTATTTATTTATTTATTCATCTCTTTGTTAACACTGTTTTTTTGAAGTTGGGTATCAACGGTGCATCCATTGACAAGGTTAGTGGCATCCTGGATGCAGGTGGTACTACTAGCTCAAGCTATTCAAATATATCTTTTCTTCCTTCTTCTAAATCTTTGGAGAATGAAGTAGAACTCACTCTTCCTAATTATGAACTATAAGAGATGATATTCTCTTCCAAGATGCATAATGTTTCATAGATGTGGGGTTCTTTGTGCGAGTGGGTCACAAAATTCACCCTTGATTCTCAAGATCACTTTTCAAAGATAAAGGATGGTGTCAACTTGATATTGGAAGAGGTCGAAGCAATTAACCGTGACAATACGTCTACTTTGGATGATTTTCTGAAGGCTTTTTTCTAGACATATAAGGAGTATGACGCCATGAAATTGTCTTCATCTCAAAAAATGACTAAAAAAATGTCACCAAAAATTACTTTTTTGATGTGCAACAATGCCTAATGCAGGCTAATGAGGAAAGCACAAAGGTAAAATGGGCACATGGAGGATCTTCAAGCAATTCCTGCAAAAATTAACGAAGAATTGAAAACTTTGATGCAAAGAAGAAGAAGACCATTGCACGTATACAACAATAACAACATTCCTTATGAAATCCCACAAGTGCGACCTAGGGAGGGTATAATATACATAGATCTTACCATTACCTCATAGAAGTAGAGAAGATATTTCCTCAGGACCCTTATCTCAAATCCCATAAGCAGAAAGAACTAGATATGACAAAAAGGAAAGGGAAGGGAAGGGAAAAGAAAGAGCGACTAATAAAGAATAGGTCATGACAGTATGTAAATATGATAAAACTAACACATAATACGACAGATAATGAGAACACATAAATAAAAAAAATATGTCCTCCACCTAACCCTACTATACCCCAAGGCCATCCATCCATCTAACCCTACCAATTAGCCTGCTACCCTAATTCGCGACCTCCACTTCTTTCTATAAAAGGTCATATCCTCAGTGAGATCCAATTCTGCTATATCATGTCTGATCACCTCCCCCAGTACTTCTTTTGTCTAGCTCTACCCCTCAGTGTAGCTCCTAAAACTAAACTCTTGCACTTAATAACAGGAGCATCGATTTTTCTTTTCTACACATATCCAAACCATCGCAGTCTCACTTCCCTCATCTTTTCTGCCACCGAGGCCACCTCCAGCTTCTCCTGAATAGTCTCATTCCTTGTCACTACTGGTGTAGCCATACATCTGTCGCAGCATCCTTATCTCTACGACATGCATCTTGTGAACATGTATATTTATAATTGGCTAACATTCCACCCCACACAGCAATGATGGTCTAACCACCACTCTAGAAAACTTACCTTTGAGTTTAGGTGGTATCTTCTTGTCACACAATACTCCAGATGCAAGCCTCCATATAGTCCATGCTACCCCAATACATTATGTGACATTATCATTGATATTGCCACTACTCTAGATGATGGACCGCAGATACTTAAAGTTTTTTCTCTTAGGGATAGGTTGAGTGGCAAGTCTCAGATCAAAGTTTGCTTCATACCTCTCAACACTGAATTTGCACTCCAAGTACTTAGTTTTGATCCTGCTCAATTTGAATTATTTGGACTCTAAGGAATGTCTCCAGGCCTCTAACCTATCATTAACTTTAGTTTGAGTCTCATCTATTAGTACTATGTCATCTACAAATAGCATACACCATGGTACCTCCTCCTGGATAGATCGCGTCAGCTCATCCATCACCAAGGCAAACAAGAAAGGGCTTAACACAGATCCTTGATGGAGTCCCATCTCAATAAGAAAATACTCTGAGTCTCCTTCCACCATTCTTACTCGAGTTTTGTCTCCATTGTATATGTCCTTAATGATCCTAATATATGCCACTGGGACACCTTTTACCTCTAGACACCTCCATAAGGCCTCCCTTGGGACTTTGTCATATGACTTCTCAAGATTAATGAACACCAAGTGAAGGTCCTTCTTTCTTTCCCTATATTTCTCCACTAACCTCCGAACAAGATGAATTGCTTCAGTAGTCGACCACCCCAGCATGAATCCAAACTGATTCTCTGAGATAAATACTACTTTTCGTACCCTCATCTCCACTACTCTCTACTAGACCTTCAAAGTATGGCTTAACAACTTGATACCCCTATAATTGTTACAGTCTTGAATATCTCCCTTATTCTTGTACTATGGAATCATTATACTCCTCCTCTATTCATCATGTATCTTGGCAGTCTTCATAATAGCATTTAATAGTCTAGTTAACAACTCAATGCCATCCTTGACCATGTTCTTCAAAAGTCAATTGGAATCTCATCGGACCTGATCGCCCTCCCCCTCTTCATCCTACTAATAGCTCGTCTTACCTCTTCAACTCTAAACTGCCTACAATACCCAAAATCATGATGGTTTTTGGAGTGTGCCAACTTACCCAACTCAATATCTCTAAATCCTTTTTTATTTAAGAGTTTATGAAAGTAATCTTTCCACCTTAATTTAATGGAAGTGTCATCCACCAATACCTCGCCCTCCTAATCCTTGATGCACTTCACTTGGTCCACGTCGTGAGCTTTCCTTTCTCCTACTTTAGCAAGCCTATACAATCTCTTGTCTCTGCCTTTATCACTTAGCTCCTCATAAAGGCGCTCAAATGTTGCTGACTTAGCATTCATCACCGCCATGTTTGCTTGACTTGGAAATCTTACAGATTACCTTAAGTTTTTGCTTTTCATCTTCATCCCTAACTCTAACCACTCTATGTGAACGACCTTCTTATCTTTTACTTTACCCTAAACTTCATCATTCCACCACTAATCGCCCTGACGTTCACTACAGGTCCCTCTCAAAACCCCTAGTACCTCGGTAGCTACCTTTCTTGTGTAACTAGCAGTCGTGAAGACCATAGCACGTATGGAAGAAAACAAATGAACAACTATCTAACCATCAGGAGGAGATTATCACTTTTGAAGGTGAAATTCATACCATTGAAGATAGACCTTCGTTTTCTGAAGATGAAGTGGAAAAGTTATCAAAATTGAAGGAAGCAGTCGAGATGAGTCACCAACAAATCCTAGAATTCAATCCCTTTCCATAGTTTAAATTCTTCCTTAGGATTTACTTATTTTTTTTAGAATTTGATCATGTTGATGTAGTGACAATCCTATTTTGATGACATAGAAGTAGCATGTTTCTCTTAAAGGTCTTTCTTTTGTTCACTTTATATTTATTTCCAATCATCCCCACCCTCATGTTTTGACATTTCTCATCAAACTTTTCAGCCTTGATCATGTATGGTAAAAAAATAATAAGTGGATGTAGAAGCATCAAAATAATAAGATTCTTGTTTCCTTAGAATTCTAAATCATACAAATACCATATACTTAAAAATCACGATGGGTAGATCTCTAGATTTATACATATGTATTTTCAAAGTTGACTCATGTTCTACCTCGTGCAACTTTTTGGCTTTGAGTACTTGTGGTAGAAAATTAATAACATGATGTAGGAGCTGCTAAATGATGACATTTTTATTTCATTGGAAGCATAACTCGCCAGAGTACAACATATCTAAAAATCACTGCCAAAGAACCTACGGATATTTATAGATATAGTTTCAAATTTGACTCAAGTTTTGCCTTGCGCAACTTTTCAGCTTTGAGCACTTGTGGTAGAAAATTAATAACCTGATGTTGAAGTATCCAAATGAAGACATTCTTGTTCCATTGGAAGCATAACTGGCAGAAGTACTACATATACACAAATCACAATAAAATAATTTATGGATTTATACAGATATAGTTTTAAAGTTTGTTCAAGTTCGATCTCACAAAACTATTTAGCTTTGAGCATTTGTGGTAGAAAATCAATAACATGATGTAGGAGTAATGAAACTATGAAATTCATTTTTTTCCCAAGACAGAACTAAGAGAAATAGTATGTGTGAAATTCACAAAAAAATTCATTTTACATTGATGAGAATGATTTTTTTTGTAAGTTGAGTATTTGCTTTGACTGTCAAATCCACATCATTTTATTTTTTTTTAAAAAAAATCTCTTGAGGTTGGAGTGTCCAATTTTAGAAACATTGCAAATATATGACACAACTGAGTAAGCCTTAAACTCAAAAAGTATTTCCCATTTGACATCGTGGGTAAAGATGCCCCTAAATTTGAGTAACTTTTTTGAAGCCTCAATGAGTTACACAAATTGTCCCTCTACCACAACAAGAAATTAAATTGAAATTTAAGTTACCTGATCCAGCAATTGTGAATTTTTTCAGTCTTTCATATGTTATCATTTAAGATGTGACCATAGTTTCCCAACATTGAGTGGCTCTAATAGAAAATTCTTAACTCGATGTGCTGCTTCTTTTTTGTGATGAGGAATGTAAGAAAATATGCAAGAATTTTCATGCTTTTGTATTGACATGACATTTCAACAACATATATTGTGATGACTATGCTACGAACCACTCCCTTTTTTATTTTTTTAACTCATATGACTGAACTTAGAATGATATGCTAAGCTGCCTACATACCTCACTAATGAGGATCAAGTCATAATGTAGTTCAAAGAGATGAGTTAAATTTTTTTCTTTTTCTTTTTTTTACTTTTTTCTTACTGTACACAATTTAGACTCATGAGGGCCTAGAATATCAGGCAGCTTTCATGGGAAGTACTACTTCAATAATTTTCCATTGATCGGACCAACTCTCAAGCCATTATTATTCATGATTTTATATGCACCATTTGAACATACTTCTTTCACGATGTATGGACCTCATTTTGATGTGAACTTGTCGCCCATGCGCTTGTTGAGGATTATGGGTCTTCAACCAGCTAAGACGAAGTCTACTACTTTAAATGATCATGGACACACTTTCTTGTTGAAAGCTCTAGTTATTCGATCTTGATAGCATTTCAACTTTTGTTGTGCCTCCAATCTTTTCTCGTCCAATGCCTCCAACTCTGCTAGATGAAGTTGAGTATTACTTTCGACCATAAATCTCTCTTGGATTGCAATTCTCAATGACGAAATTTGTTGTTCTAACAGAGAGACCGCTTCTATACCATATACCAGAGAGTATGGAGTTGCTTGTGTAACAGTTTTAAAGGTTGTTCGGTATGCCCATAAATCTTCTCTAATCTTCTCATGCCAATCCTTCTTATTCTTGGTGACAAATTTCTTTAACAAGTTATCTAGTGTCTTGTTAAAAGCTTTAGCAAGGCCTTTGGCAGGTGCACTGTAAATTGAAGAGTTGCATCACTTAAGCCTTAATTTCTCAGACAAACTCGTCATAAGCTTGTTGTTGAAAGGCATCCCATTATCACTGATTATGTACATTGGTATACCACACCTGAAAAGTATATTTGATCTTGACGAAGTCAACGACATTTTCCATCTTCACCTCCTGTAATGGAACAACCTCAACCCACCTTAAGAAATAGTTAGTGGCTGCTAAGATATACAGTTGACCTTTTGATGACTTGAGAAGAGGTCCAATATCATCAAGTCCCCATGCATCAAATTGCAATGATGCTATGGTTAGGTGAAGAGGCTCAGGGGGTTGGTGTATGTAATTGGCATGGAATTGACATGATTGACACCTTTTTGCATGCTCTAGACAGTCCATCACCATTGTCAGCCAATAGTATCTCATCCTTTAGGCCTTGATTGGTGTGCTCCATAAGTACCTAAATGAATTTCTTTCAATGTTTGTCAATCTTTTTATTTGCCAATACATCATAGGAATAACCCTTTATATGAACAATGAAATAATATCCCATCATAGAAAATGAATTGTAGTGCCCTTCTCTTGATTTTTGCTCTTTTTCTGACATCTTCAAGCAATATATTCTATGTTCAATGTAGTCAATCAGTGGCAATATTGAATGTTCTTCTTTAGTAACTTGTATAGACGTATGATGAATCTTATTAACATGAAGATCAAGACATCCAAGAAACCCCCCGATAACATATAGACACTTTTGCCGAATCACTTTCTCCAAGTGCCATTGTTGTGGCCAAGTTAGCTAAAGCATCAACCCTATGGTTTTCTTCTCTTGTAATATGATGTAATAACACTTGATCAAAGTTCTTGAGCAAACAGATGGCATATTAATGATATGACATACGATCTTCTATTTTTACCTCATAACATCCCAATGGTTGATTGATAAACAACTTAGAGTCACCATAAATGTTCAACTGTGGAACTTTCATATCTGATGCCATTTCAAGACCAATAATCAAAGATTGATACTCTGTTACATTCCTAAAGCACGTTTTACCAAGAACAAATGAAAATGGTAAGATTAGTCTTTCAGGAGATGTCAACACAACTTCTGTCCATGCTCCATCTTGACATGAAGACCCATCAAAGACCATTGTCTATGCTAATAGATCTTCAACGAATAATGCATCTTCATTAGGAAACTCATCTGTAACCTCCCACTCTACTATAAGAGGATGATCAACAAAAAAATTTGTGAGTGCTTGCCATTTTAATTATTTTTGAGGCGTGTATACAATGTCATATTTGTTAAAGAATATAGACCATCTTGCCAGACGTCCAGAGAGAACTGGTCATGTCATTACAAACTTTATAGGATTAACTCGAGAAATCAATTGATGGTATATGCTTTCAAATAATGTCTTAGTTTCTTTATTGCATAAAGCAATGCTAAGCACATTTTTTCTATAGGCGTATATTTCAACTTAGCTCCTATCAAAGTCCAACTCAAGTGGTACAATACTTATTCCTCATCATCAGCATTCTTTTGAGCTAATAGTGCCCAAACTGATTACTCTTACGATGCGATATAAAGTATCAACGACCTTGTAAGTGTTGATGCCCTTAAAATAGGTGGATTCAACAATTATGTTTTGATGCTTTCAAAAGTATTCTAATATGATTGATTCCAATGAAAAGAGTTGTTCTTTCTCATTAGATGGTTGAAGGGTTGGCATCGTCCAACTAGGTTAGAGATGAAACTCCAAATGAATGCCATATTTTCTTGTAAACTGTGAAGTTCTCTTAAATTCTTTAGCTTAGGCATTGTTCGAATAGAATAAATCATTGTAGGATCAACTTCAATTCCAAAATGGAGAACAACAAACCCAAGAATCTAAATTGCTGAAGAAACTCCAAATATGTATTTGAGTGGATTTATCTTCAAGTCTAACTTTCTTAATCGCTCAAAGTTAATTTGGAGATCTTCAAGATGGTCATGCCTATGTTTGACTTTACAACAAAGTCATCAAAAAAACACTCTACCTTTTTATAAAGAATGTCATCAAAAATATGTTGTGTTGCACGTTGGTAGGTCGCGCTAGCATTCTTCAAACAAAAGGGCTTCACCTTGTAACAAATATTTCCTTCAGAGTTTGAAAGTAGTGCATTCTTCATCTTTTGGAGACATTTTGATTTGATTATGCACGTATGATCCATCCATGAATAACATAGCCTCATGCCCAGTTGTAGCATCAACCATGAGTTTGATAATTGGTAATGGAAAGTCATCTTCGACACGCTTTATTCAAGTCACAAAAATCAACACAAACACTAATTTGGCCATTCTTCTTCTTGACAGGTATCTTATTTGAAATCCATGATAAGTACTTCACTTCTGGAATAAATCTAACCTTAAGGAGTTTGTTCACTTCAGCTTCAGTTTGTTTAACAATTCATGGCAAAATATATGTTGCGACTGCTTTATGAGAAGGGCCCTACTTTTGATTACTAAATGGTGGATAGCTACCTTAGGGATAAGGCCAGGGATTTCTTTATATGACCAAGAGAAGACATATTTATACTCGAACAATAGCTTTAAATATTAACTTTCTTCCTGAGGCATAAGCAGTGTACTAATGAAGGTTGAGCATAGATCTTCCAAAGTGACTAAATTCAACTTCTGGAGTCCATCTACTATCGATTGTACACATCTTCATGTTGGGGTGGAGCTTCTTTGACATTACCATCGACGTTATCAAAGCATGGACTATCTTCTGTTATTATGTGATATGATGTTTGCACAAAGTCAGAATTTGCATTTTGTATTTTCGCAAAGGATATAATAACTTCTTCTTGTTTCTCAGTTGTTCTCATATGAAATTGTTTGGTGAAAATAATGGTACTATTCTTCACCTTTAACAAGCCTACAATGTTGATTGATAAATCAACCTTCTTTTTCATACATGATGAAAAAGCATTATGGACTTCTTTATCGTCCATCTTTTCAAAAAAATCTTGTATTTCATGCTTCACTACCTTTTCTAATAGTGAATTCCTTATGGCCGCAAAGCGATGAAAGACTAAGATTTTTGGGGTCATGACGTCTTCTTCGATTTGTTTTGAGGTTTATACTTGCATCCTAATATTTCAGATACAAAGGTTTCAAGTGTCAATCTTTCTACAATCAAACACTGAAGCTCGTGGTTGAGTTTTGTTTTCTCCAATATTCTCTTCCTTTTCTATGAAGGTGTAGTGTGATGAAGTAGTTTCCCTCGTGGATGAAATTTTAAAGGTTCTATCAATCTAAATTCGATCCCAAACTTAGGAGTCGTGATAGAATACCCTTGCCTCCTCAATGTCATTTGAGACTTTGTAAGCCCATGTATCTTTTCACCAGTGACTTCATCTTTTAGCTCTCCTAATCTTGTTGGATAGGAGAAATCATAACCTGATTTTTGAAGCAGCCTGAAGACCTTTGGGTCAAAAATGTCCTTTTATCCCATTAACTGGGGTATTTTCCTGTGAAGGTAATTGCAGCAAAACATTGGGCTACTTTTTCTTAGCATGACTTTCTTGTTCCATCATTGGCTTAAGCCTATCTTCCATTTTCTTTGCTTTGTCACAGCTAGAAGTCACATGTGCTAAACTAATTTCACTGCCTTATAGGAACTTCTCAAGAAAAAATTCGTGCAATGTAATTGGCTTCTGAACATTTTGTAATGCCCATACTTGTTCCATATCATTCTTCACTACTGTTGGATTGGGCACTCGTATCTTCAGAACTGCTTGATGCCTTCGCTTCTTATGAGAAACCAAATTCCAATGATCATCAAAGTTATCTTTAGATTCATCATCTGTCTTTCGTAATCTTTCCAGAGCCTCCCATAGAAAATCAACTCTAATGGGAGTAAGCTTACCAAATTGCAAAAAGGTAGTGTTTAGAAACTTTGGACACTCTATATGGTCAGCCATTACACTAGCATAATTTTCTCCTGCTATTTCATCCATGTCAATGAAGATTTTCCCTTCCCTCACTAGTTTTAGAGTTTTCTCCTTCAAGACAAAACTTTTTTTAATTAGATGACTAATGACATGGTGAAACTTGTAGGACTTAAGATCACTAAACAACAACATACCCAGTGATATCCCACAAGTGGGATCTGGGGAGGGAAGATTGTACGCAGACCTTACCACTACTTCATAGAAGTAGAGAGGTTGTTTACTAAAATCCTCAACTCAAAACCCAAGGACTTAAGATAACTAACTTTATTAATTTCCTCGGGCCTCTTTTATTTAGGAAGGTCAATAACCTTCTTGGCTAGTAACTTATCAAGAATTATAGATATGTCCAAGTTAGAAAATGGATAAACCTGGCATGACCCAAGCCTAGGGAATAGACGTGACATGGCGAATGGGGAACCCGAAGGGACCCCAATCAAGCCTCTTAACATATCATTACACATCTTTGGTCGCAGAAGCAATTAAACAACAATAACAGAATAGAAATAATGGCAAAGGACTAGGGGAAATCCTTCATTTTTTGAATCCTCAAAAGTGTTAAAAAGGGATAAGCTTATTTCATTATTACATAATTTATCCAATAACATCTCTAAACATAGAACTTAGCGGGGGCCAAGACAAGAAACTGGGCTCACCCTCACAGTCAAAACATATAGTAAAGGAAAGAGAGCCATATACATAGCATAAGATCGAAGACATTGTCCTTGCAATTAAGGACTCACCAACTTGCTTTGAGAAGATAGTACTAGCCACGAGGAGGATGAGGATGATCCTGACGAGCTCCGATTCCTACATTGTAACATCATGTAGAAATAAATTATGCAGTAGTATGTTTGAATGTACTAAGTATGTAGGATTCAATGCAAAAAGAGATAAACAACATTGTCAAACTGCAATATCATAACCAATGGATAGCATAATAACAATATAACATATATGAATGATACTTGAAGTAAAATATGTTTATATAGGACATACTGCAAGTGAAGGAAGAGACCATCATCACAAACCAAGAAACTTTGTACTTGGAATCCAAGGTACACCACCCCTTAGATGTGATTGAGGAATCAACCCCTTAATTGGTTGATGCATACGGCCACCCTCCATTGGAAGTGATTGTGTTGTCAACCCATTAATTGGTTGATGGCATACCAACCCCATCCAAGGCGACTAAGGTATCAACTTCTCAATAGGTTGACGAATATGACCACCCTCCGCCGGAAGTGATTGAGGTATCAAACCCTCAATTGATTGATAGCTTACCACCCCCATCTGAGGAAATTGAGGTATCAACCCCTCAAATGGTTATGATCAACTCAAAACACTATAAATACATATCATGAAATCATCATATAAATACCATTTTTCATCATCATAAAGTCACTTAACTAATATGCCATGCATTAGGCCTTCAACAACTCAAGATACATTAACCGGACATTTTCTAAAACACTTTGTGGGTGTGCAATAGTAGTATAAAACCATACAATTCAAGAGTGAAATGATGTATGTAAACTTGAAGTAAAGTAACCCACCAATACAATTCAAGAGTGAAATGATGCATGTAATACTATCATGCAATACACATCAAAACTCTTCATCAAATCTCAAAATAGATCCGAGATTCATAGCTCAAAACATGCTCAAATAGTCACACTTTTATGAAATCCCAACATAGTTCATAGTCAATTTCATAGTAAATAAGACCCACAAGTAAATCAACTTAGAGACATGAAATTTATGTAAATAGGAAGCTTGGGCACCACGGGTGAAAGGACCCAATAGTTGAAAATCACATACCTTAGCTTTGGAGAATTCCTTTATGAAGACTGTAAATGGAGAATTGAAGCTTGAGTGATTTCCTTAAGTTCTGTAATGAGATTTGGCACTTGAATTTTGAGTGAAATAATTATTTAAGTGTTTGAGAGTGTATTGGGGAATGTCTTGTATGATATGAAGGTGAAATATGGCTAAGTATATATATTTTCACGCATAGGAAGGCTTAGACCCAAGACCCAAAAGCCCTAGACCGGGATTGAAAAAATTGGCACAAAATAATGTTGGTCAGGCAGAGAAGATTTTATGCAGGTCTACGATAGCTGCACGTCGTGGTACCAACACGGATTGATTCTGAAAATCAAATTTTTGAGAAATTGAAATTTGGATACGATTGCTCTAACATCAGGATTAGATCCACTCCCCACTCAAATTTGTCCCTGAACAAGAATATGAAGTTGAATTTTCAATATCATGCCCAGATTTTGAGATATATGGAAATTACGATTATGGTCACTTTCGAGGCACATTTTCAGACACTTTTTGTGGTTGTTTCAATATCTTCCCCTTGGGAACATTCGTTCCCAAATGTCAAAGAAACATACATAAGAAAGATAATCATAAAGAGATCAGCTCCAACAAGAATGCAACAACGCACTTAAACATCATTTACAAAAATCTCAATAGAAGTGTCAAAATCACCATGAACTTGTCAACATAAACATAAATGCATGCAAATGAAATATAAGGCTGATACATAAGACATGAAATCACATAGAAGGTGTATAATTAGTATCTTAGGCTTATATTGAATGGAAA
>JAOTQJ010019496.1:4977-17024 GCA_025642045.1 Solanum sejunctum | reverse complement strand
AGAAAAATCTCTACACAAAAAATTATTTTTCAACTAAAATAGACTTGATCTAAAAGAAAAATAGCAAAAAAAAAATTTTTTTCAAACAATAATTATCAAAAAAAAAAAATAAAGGAAAAAGAGGAAAACGTATTAATAGCAACTTTCAAGTAATAATTACCAAAAAGAAAATTGTTAAGGGAAAAGGGAAAAATGTGTTAATGAGCTTTGGTTAAAAAAAATTAAAGGGAAAAACGTGTTTTTCCAAAGAATCTCATTACGACTCTGTGTTTTTTCCTTTTGAGTTTATGGTTACTATACCTAGCTGGAATGAATTTTTTTTAAAAAAATATATTCACAATGCATTTTATATGTGATTTTAGAGAGGCCTATCTCCATCTAAACTTCTCCGGAAAAAGAAAATACAAAACTAGATTCTTCGATTCAGTTATTCAATTGCACAATTTTTTTAAAAGGGAAAAATGTGTTTTTTTAAATAATAGTTTTTGAAAAAATATTTAACTGGGGAAAATATATTAATTGTTTGATAATAGTTTATCATAATAAATTGGTTTGTCAATTTTTTTATACTTACCACATCATTTTCTTTTCACATGGACAATTATATGTTTTACTCTCAAGGGGAATATCAATGGAAACAATGAAAGTTCAAGTCATGACAGAGCAACCGAAACGACAAAAAAAAAAAATATACACCAAAAACATCGTCTACAAAGAGATATTAGGTCCGATACAATAAGATATTATTACTTGATACAATATATTATCTACACTGACAAATATATCAAAACTAGCTTGCCTCAAATATTCATGTTTGCAGGTTGAGAAGATTAATATATATACTTTTTTCGCATATTATTGACTTAATAGGAGCTTGACTATAGCATCTTGTATGATCGGTAGAAAACTTCATTTCTTCCTTCTCCTCCTCCTTATTGTATTGTCTCCTTTTATCAACCGATTTTTATCTATGTTGATATAAGTAACAATATTTGTTTGATTAAGATTGGCGTAAGTTGCTTTTTCTGTAGGCTAACTTGGCTACAAGAATGAAAAGACTTGCATGGTTTGTCTATCACGTGGGGGGTGATTTCTTTCTTTTGTTCTTCGTGGTACCTACCTAATACTGACTTTAATTAATCCATTACTTTTTGTTATCAATAACTAAATTGACTAACAAAAAACTATTGTGTCCTACAAATGAGGGAGCACAACAAAATGTACATGATGTCAAAATATATTTAATTATATTAGATATATTATATTTATTTATAATATTTTAAATTGTTAATTATCTATAATATCATCAAATGTAATTTTGTATGACTCAGTGAATTTAAGCTGTTATAATAATTTTTAATACTAACTTGGAATAAACGTTTAAAGCACCTGTTTTTATTTAATAATCAAATTTAAAAGTTTAAACTTTAAAACTCAAAAACTATCACATAAATTTAAACAAATTATTTTTTATTTGTTTGCTTTGACTAGACATATAATTTCACAAATAAAGACCAATCACTCATAACGTTAAATATTAATAAATAAAATTCAAATAAAATACGATAATAGAGTATATTTTTGCCATTTCACTATTTTAATATAATTTAAATATTTGAATATAAAAATATGCATTAATCATAATTTTTATATATGAATGCACGATATGCGTGCAACGCACATATGCTAAACTAGTATAAATAAATACTAAAGAATTTTTCGTTACATTTAAAAAAATACTAGATCGCATTGCCATTCAAAAATAACAAATATACTAAGAAAAAATATAAAAGAAGTATATTTATACTAGATTGGATTGCAATAGTAGAAAAAAAATATAAATCATACTAGATTGCATTACAATACTGGGAAAAAAAATTTAAATGTTATACCAAATCGCATCATAAAAGTTGGATAAAGATAAAACCAAAATATATTGAATTATAATACCAATAATAATTTTTTAAAATACAAAAACAATCAAAAGATATAAATGATCAGATTATAATGGCGGAAACAATTTAAAAATTTATCAGAAAAAATAATAAAAGATATACTAGATTAGATTACAATACCGGAAAAATATAAGACGATTTAGAAATGGTCCCTTTGGTTTGAGGTACTTAAAAAATAACCATTCAAAGATACTCAAGAGCGATCAAGTCGTTTAAGTTTGTCAATAGTGAGTGGTTTTCCTTAACAATTGTTTATTTTACAAAAAGAAACTCATATTTTGAAGGCACAATTTTTGATATCTAGTGCAGTTTTTATTGTTTTTAAAAATTCATTTCTTCCATCTGAGATAGATTTTAAAGGTTGCAATTTCTGACATTTGACGAAAGCGTCCAACTCTCTTCCCCACTGTTTCTGTTGTCTTGTCATTAAACTTTATTCCTTCGACACTTGTATGCATTTTAAAGAGTTTGACATTCCTTTTTTCTGTCTCTGAGTATGTGACCCATTGACTCACTGAGTCTCTCTTACTTACTGCTTCATTGGAGTCCCTGTCTCTTAAAATAGTAAGGTCAAAATTTAACTTTGACTTAAATGATTTAACAATATATTAAGAGGATTAATTCTTAAAATATTAATTACCATTTTGTCTCATCCCCCCTCATTTAAACCATTTTTTCCTCACATTTTTCACATTTCCCTTCCTTTCTATGTTCCTATCATCTCTTTTCTCCAATAATTCTTCTACTCGATTTGGACAGAACGTCTCTATTTTCCATCAACACCCCCACCCCCACCAATAAGCGTAAGCTTCATGTTTTCGTTGACTTTCAACAATCAATCGATCAATTAAATGATTTGTCTTCACAAATTTTGGAGTTCTGCAAAAGCAAATATATCTTGACTCCACCCCTCTTGGTTTTGGATCATACAAAAAGTGTGCTAAACAATTTTCTGAGTACAACTCCAAGTGACATAGATCAAGCCTCAGAGTACCTCAAGTTATTTGTTCCCTCCCCTGTTTCAAAGCTTTGGTAACGCTTTATCTCACTCGGCGTTATAGATTGATAGCCTTTGAATGCATTCGTGAATTTTTTGATTCACTTCAGACTGAGTCCCTCACACCAATAATGTTAAAATTTTGTAAGATTTTGGGAGAAGATGTGAAGACTGATGATGACTTGTATTATTTTCGTCGGAGCTGTTTAGGGTCTAGGATAAAGTCCGTTGGGATTGCAAGGTGCAAGGATGACACAAAAAAGTTGGTGTCGTTGAACCATGTTTTTCCGTTTGTTTGTGAGATGGTAGCTCAGTTGGGCCATGACCTAGGCTCGACTCAACTAAAGATTTGGGGTTATCGTATATCCTTGTGTGTGATTTTACTTCATTTATGCTCCGAAAGAGGTTTGTCAAGTTTTAATTTGATTTAGTTGAATTTCAAGGCAGTTTCTAAAAAATCGAATGAATAATTAAAATAATGTTTACTCGACAATATTAATATTTTAAATTAAATATTTAAAATATTTAATTTAACAATATTAATGTGATACACATGTGCTACATTAAACTAGTATAGTTAATATGGTAAAGCTATGTGTATCGGGTCTATTAAGGAATAGAATAGGTATGTACTAGTCCATTAGTAGAATTTGCCCAGCAATATGTCAATTTCGTCATACTTAAACTGGACAACATTTATATTCAAAATATACAAAATTATCCCCCCCTTTTTTTTCATTTGTTGAATAAAAAATATTTTAATTTATTAAAAATTACTCAAATTTATCTTCATTCATCTATTTGATAAATAATGTCCTTAACCTATTTTACAGGAGGAGAGGTAATAGACTAGTATCATTCAGTTCATGTTATGAATTAAACATAGTTAGGTTCCAAATTTTGCGAAGCACTGGATTCGGATCAAGAGCTCCATTATGTCTTATAATATATCAATCTAAAAAATTTACTTTCAATTGAGTCATCAATTTTGCTCCCAAGTGATGCTAGGCTGCTTCACAAAGGTGTGCTTCGTTAGACCACATGACGAACATGTATTAAGCTAACTACATGTTGAGCACATAAGTGGAGCTTGTGGTCACTTGTTTCTCGTAAATAATACAATTTGCAGTATTTCTATCTAAAAATATATTATCAATTATTGAATACTATATAATGTGCCCACATTTTGCAGTATCTTAAAATATCTTATTAGAATTTATAAATATAATATTTTTTTAAAAAACTTTAGCCTTCAAATTTGAATAAATTAAGTCTCAACTTTTTAATCTATTTTACTTCTATTAACATCTTATCAAATGTCGCAAAAATAATTGGTTGTTAGAGAAGAGGTGCAGCTATGATTTGGTATTTTGGTTGCCAATTACTTCACTTCCAACAAACCTTCTAAACTTTTTATATAATTGTAACACCCTGTAAAATTACCAAAATGCCTATAAAATATATCATGCGCACAACGTGTCTTCCAAAGCTCCGATGGGGAATTCGAGACTGAATTTGCGATCAGCACAAAAAATTGAGTGGAAAAATGATCTCGATCCGATTTAAGAGCAACCGGGTCGAAAAATAGATTTCACTGATTTCCCCTAAAAAAGTGCCGATCGGCGTTCTTGGCGCGATGCGAAGGAGGCATGGTGACACACTTAAGTTTTTTTTTTAAATTTCAACGGGAATTTGAAGTTGGGAAAATTTTGCGAAATACACTAATTCTCGCCCCTAGTGCGTCGCGGACCAGTGTACAAATTTTGAATTTTTTTCTTTTAATTTGGGAAGGGCCTTTTGGTCATTTTTCATCCTATCATAAGTCCTAAAATGTATTTCTAAAGCCATTTATTAGCGATTGAAGTTCAAAACTCATTATTTTTCTAAGTTTACAATGGGAAAACTCAGAGAAGAAGAAGAAGAGAGAATTGAGGGTTTCTAGTTGAGATTCAATTTTCTTGGAAGAACCGAAGGATCTTCAATCCCAGGTATGTAAAGGCTATCCAGAGCATGAGATTGTTCTCTCATGGGCCCCCATGATTGAGTTGGGATGATTTGTTGAAAGTAATAAGACTGAGTCTTAACTGTGATACCTTGAATGAAATCTTGAAAACTATCTTTAATTTTGACATACATTCTTAAATTGATGATCATCATACTTGGAATAAATTGTTTTCATGTTTTAATGTATGATTGTGTAACAATTCTTCATGAATATCTTGTTAAAGACTTTAAGAATGAACTTAGGGGTAATGTTTAGAGCCTTGACTATTTGGGTGTATTGATTGCTAAGGTCTGAGTCCTTAGATGAGTGCTTTGATGGCTCGAGTTGATGGAATTAGTGTCCTTAAACTCTAAATGAGGTCGAACCTTAGCTTTGAAAGAACAATCCTACTCTTTAAGTTGACAGTTGATGATATCAGGTGAGAATTCTTGCCCATAGAGGCTAGGTGATGGAAAATCATTGCTGCATTGATAGACTTATGAGCATCCCAAGTTCTGGGAGAAGTATTACTACCGAAATGAGTAAGAGTCCCACTAGTACTCATTAACTATGTTGTCAGCGTAGGAGAGGATTGGACTGTGAAGAGGATGTTTACTTTGTCTAACATAGGACTTGACAGACTTCTTCGTGATCCCCGATAGACTCGTCCTTTACCCCGGCAAGGTACTAAAGGATGTGACAACGACATCTCTTTATTGTATCATCACTAGCTCATAGGTGCTGATTGTCAGTTATAAAATCTCTCAGGTAGGTTTCCTGTCGATAATACTCTGAGGTTGATGTGATTATTTGATGTCTCGATGAATAGTGATATGAATAGAGTCTTGTTCCTTTCCCCGAGTTGAGGATGAGTGATTTATGAGCTGATGCCATTGTATATTGTATAACCATTACTGTTTACTTTAGCACATTTTACATATAGTACATTCCATGTACTAACAACCCTTTGGTGTTGTATCATTTTATGATGCAAATTCTGTAGACAGAGGATTTTAGCAGGTGAATCGTTGAGGTTCAGAGTTTCGTGATTCTAAACTTGGTGAGTGCTCCCCTGCTTTAAAAGGACATATTTATTCTCTTTTATATGTTTGAGTTATTTATCTTAATTGTGGTAGCTATGACCTGTCATGGGGTACCTTCGTAGACACTAGCTATAGAGGCTTCACAGACATAGACAACTGATAGTGGATATTGGAGTCGTTTTCTCTGTTTCTTAATTATTGAGACTACTATGCTATTCGTATTTCTTTATGGTAGACAGAGTTGATAGCCTATAGCCTACTGATAGTTAGATATTTCTTTGTTATCTTCCGCTAATGAATTAATCGAACGAATGCGATGAGATTAGGTTGTTCGCTTGGGTGCTAGTAATAGTCTCCGAGTGCCAGTTATGCCTAGGCACCCTTCCTGGGCATGACAAACTTTGTGCCATAGCACAAAGTTCGAGTGTTCTACGAAGTCTATGAAGCCATATCTAGTAGAGTATTATTTATGTGTATGTTTGGCACCACACTCCATAAGCAGGAGGCTATAGGGCATTAGGAAGTGTTACTCTTCTTCTATGATCTGACATTGTACGATAAAATTTAGCTTTATGGAAATCCTATTTTAATTCAATCGTTGTAGTTTACAGAAAATACCGCCAAAGAGAACAATTGCTCAGAGAGATGCCGCAGCCGCAACTGCTGAGAACACCTAATCTGAGGTCCCAGTCTAGATAGAGAAGAGGAGACAGGGATGGCCTATAGGACTGCTGAGGTCCTACTGGCGCTCGTTGCTCATCCCTAGCCAGCTCCCAACACCGAGGCAGAGTTTAGGGGATCCATCACCATGATGACCTAGTTGGTGGCCTCTCAGGGTAATAGTTGGGGTTCTCAGACTCCTAGTTCTAGCTCACAAGAGTCCTCAGCTGCAACTCGACTCAGAAACTTCTTGAGGATGAACCCGCTTGTATATGTAGGGTCTAAGGTTGAGCAGGACCTATAAAACTTCATTGATGAAATGTATAAGTTCTTGAAAGCTATGCATACTATTGAGATTGAGAGAGTTGAGCTTGCCTCCTATCAACTGAAGGATGTTGTAAATATGTGGTATAAACAATGAGAGGATAGTAAAGGTGAGGATGCAAAGCCTTCAGAATAGGAATAGTTTGAAGCAACTTTCCTTGATCACTTCTTCCGTAAAGATTTGAGAGAGGCAAAAGTGGATGAGTTTGTCAACCTGAAGCAAGGAGGGATGACTATTAAGGAGTATAACCTTAAGTTTATTAAGCTGTCCAAGTATGCTCTGAAGATAGTGCAGGACATGAGGGTAAGGATGAGAACGTTTGTGTCTAGTCTGGGCAGCCATGCATCAAAAGAGTGTAACGCGACTTTATTAATCCCTAATATGGACATTTCCAGAATCATAGTGTATGCCCAATAGACAAAAAAGGACAACAAAAGAGATAGAGCAGAGCAGATAAACAGAAAGGCAAAATCAGTAGGACATGAGCCTAGCCAGCAGAGGTAGAATAAGGGTGACAAGTCCTACTTTCAGAAAAGATCATCTCATCATGCAACTTCTGTAGCAAGTGTGCCCATTAAGCCAAATAGGTATGATCAGTAGTCTCAAGGTTATCAAAATTTCAGGGCTCAGGGTGCATAATTTTAGGATAATATGACCCAAGGTGCGAGGGGAAAGCCACCTTGTTACAAGTGTGGTAAGCTTCATCTGGGTGAGTGCCGTGTAGGTAGAAATGTTTGCTATTCATGTTGACAGGCTAGTCAATTCCAATTTGAGTGTCCAAAAAGGAGATGGGGTGAAGGGAGCAGCAGACCACAATCCTCTATAGCACCCCCAACTGGTAATCAATAGAGGGGTACTATTGGTACAAGAGGCGGGAAGAACCGCCTTTATTCTATGGGTAATTGTCAGGATCATGAGGATGCACTGGATGTGGTTATGGGTATGCTTCGAGTCTTTACCTTTGATTGTTATGCATTGCTTGATCCGGGTGCCACTTTGTCTTATGTGACCCCTTATGTGGCTAGTAAGTTTGAGATTCTCCCAGAGTGCTTGCTTGAACCTTTTGCTATTTCCACTCCTATTGGTGAGTCCATCTAAGCTGAAAGAGTTTATAGGGATTGTGTAGTGTCCATTTATTATAGATACACTTTAGCTGACTTGGTAGAATTGGAGATGGTTGACTTTGATATGATACTTGGCATGGGTTGGCTTCACGCCTGTTATGCTTCTGTTGATTGTAGAACTCAAATTATTAAGTTTCATCTATTCTAGAGTGGAAAAGGAGTTCTGTTGCACCTAAGGGCAAGTTTATCTCTTATATTAGGGACAGAAAGTTGATCTCCAAGGGTTGTATTTAACACCTCGTGCGAGTTAAGTCTGATGATGCTGAATCTTCTACTCTTGAGTCTGTCTTGATTGTGAAAGAGTTTCCTGAGGTATTTCTTGATGATCTACCTAGAGTCCCTTCTGATAGGGAGATTGACTTTGGTATTGATGTTCTTCCTGAGACCCAACCCATTTCAATTCCACCTTATAGATACCCCCCCCCCCCAAGAGTTGAAAGAATTGAAAGAGCAATCGAAAGACTTATTAGAGAAAGGTTTCATAAGGCCTAGTGTCTCTCCTTGGGGTGCTCCTATCCTATTCATATGTCTCCCAGAATGTGTGTAGATTATTAGCAACTGAACAACGTCACCATAAAGAACAAATATCCTCTTCCCAGGATAGATGATCTATTTGACCAACTTTAAGGTGCTACTTGTTTCTCCAAGATAGACCTCAGATCGGGTTACCATCAGTTGAAGGTGAGGCAATATGACATTCCAAAGATAGCCTTTAGGACACAGTATGACCAGTTTGAGTTCTTAGTCATATTCTTCGAGTTGACAAATGCACCTGTGGTTTTTATGGATTTGATGAATAAGGTATTCAGACCGTATCTTGATATGTTCGTAATCGTGTTTATTGATGATTTTGGTACATTCAAAGGATGAAGAGGAGCATGCTAATCACCTTAGAGTGGTATGCAAACACTCAAATATCATGAGTTGTATGCGAAATTCTCAAATTGTGAGTAGAATTATCTAACTCATGATCTCGAGTTGGTAGAGGTAGTATTCACACTTAAGATCTGGCATCACTACTTCTTTGGAGTGCATGTGGAGATGTTCACTGACCACAAAAGTTTACAATATGTATTCAGTCAGAAAGAGCTCAACCTGCGATAGAGGAGATAGTTGGAGTTGCTCAAGGATTATGACATGAACATTCTCTACCATCCAGGTAAGGCTAATGTAATGCCTTCGTGAAATAACGAAAGTATCTCTAGAATTAACCTTACATGTAACGTGACTTTCCTTGCTCCATTTACAAATCCGAGACCAAATTTACGATCACTACAAAAAAGCGAGTCGAAAAATGTTCTCAACTCGACAAAAACTCAAAAAAATATTATTTTTTTCCAAGAAAACTCAAAACAGTGGGGTTTCTGTGCCCCTTTCGTGACTCGGAGTGGATGCGAAACTACACTTTGATTTTTCCTAAAAATTTATGGAAAGTGAGAAATTGAAAAAGTGCTAAAAAGCACTAGAAAGCATCGCGCACTAGTGCAGGAGGAGACAATTTCATTTTTTTAAGGGAGGGGGTAATTCTGACTTTTCCCACACTCCATATCCTAAATTAATCCGCTTTTAAGTCATATTTACTCCCTAAAATGTTTATTTCATCATCCAATTCTCTCAAACAAGCGAACCCTTTCAGGAATGTACACTTAAGAACTCAAGAAATAATAGTAGGGCTTAGGGATTTCTCCAATTCTTCAAGAAAGTCCTTCTAAGGTATGTAAGGCCTATCAAAATTCATGTTATTATTATTTTGGGATTTAAATTCCCCAATTTCATACAAGATTCCAGTTAAACTGTAAGATTTAAGAATTTTGCATCCTGTGTGAGTAAATTCCATCTAGATGTTAGATTATGCACTCTTTTGATATGAAATCATGTCTTCTTCCTGATTGTAGTATAAAGTTGCATTATTATACAATCTTTACTGTAAATGATGTATTTCTTGAAAACCTTGAAACTTTTCCAAGAAAAGAAAAGCTAGTATATGAGTAGTTAAATCAAGTTAAAGAATGACTTTCTTGAAGATTTTCTTGATATTTTAGCGGAATAATCTAGCATGTTTGCAAGTGTATGAAGGTCATTAGTTTCAGTAAGGTTGAAGATTCCAGTTGAGGAAGCTAAGTAGTAAGATGGGCTAAGACCCCGGAAGATAAGATTTTAAGAATTCATTCTTTAAAAGTTATGAGCTATATAAAATGTTTTGGGACTAGTATTGAGCACCGATATGAGTGAGAGTAGAATAAATTACTCGAACTCATAAATAATGTAGCCAGCATAGTATAGGATTGTACTATTGTACCTTCCTCTTTAGCCACTAAGATGGCCCAGTTTTGGGATGGATCCACTCCCATAGTTTTCGTTCATTATCCCGAAAAAGTATGGAACAACTCTGGCAGTGTGGGCAAGACGTTGTATCATCATAAAGCTCATAATAGTGATTGTCGGTTACAGAAACTCCCCATGCTAAGAAACTAAGTTTACTTATCAGTTTTTAACATGTTATTTTCAGCATACAAGCCTTATGATGATTGCTATTTCACAGATATTATGATTATGTCTTTTAAGATGCATTATGATATCCCTATTAAATGTTTTGGCCATTTTACATATTGTACATTCCATGTATTGATGTCCTTAGGACCTGCATCATTTTATGATGTAGACGTAGGCGACTGAGTTCCTTAGTAGCCGGTTCATTGAGAACCTAACATCTATTAGTTATTGGTGAGACCTCTTCTCAGTTTGAGGCTCGTATGTTCATGTTATTTCATTTTAGCATTTACTTTCAATTCTGACTACTTGGGGCCTTTCCAGTAGTCCTTTCAGACAGTAATTGTAGAGGTTCCATAGACCATGTGTAGTATTTCAGTTTTCAGTTATTCAGACATTGTTTAAAAGCCTTTCATTCAGTTATAAAGATAGATATAAAGTTTCTTATTGCTTTTAATTAGCCTTTTCCACTATTATGAGTCTTCCGCTGAGTAAGTATTCAGGCCAAGTGGTTTGCTTAGGACCAAAAATGATTATTGAGTATCGGCCACGTCCAGAGTGTATGCTCGCAGCGTGAAAAACATAGTATCAGAGCCCAGAGTTCCAGATTCCTAGGGAGTCTATGGAACCATGTCTAGTAGAGTCCGTATTATAGGTGTGAAGCACGCCACATCTATGATAGGGTGGTTACGGGACATTAGGAAATCTCATCATTGATTATCATTCTTTGTCTCATGCTTCAGAGTATATGTCTATGGACTCCTTTCTAACTCATGCATTCATGCTGTGATTTCAGATCATACCTCTTTTAAGAGCTAATGGACCAGTCAGGGGTAGAGAATGCCCAACCAGGAGAAACGCAAACCAGCCTGGCCGAATGCCTGAGGAACCTAGGGGTCCAGTTGTGCTTGTGGAGCTGTGACAACAAGCTGACATTACTAATGCTGAGCTTTGTCAGGCCATTCAGACTTTGGCTTAGACAGTCACTAACCAGGGAGGTCGCTAGGGAGATGGCAGGAATGATGGGGTGGATACCCTAGAGTTTAGGAGTTTTTGAGGATGAACCCACTAGAGTTCACGGGGTTTGATATGAAGGAGGATCCTGAGAATTTTATTGAAGAGCTTTAGAAGGTGTTTCAGGTGATGCGTATAGCTGATGGTTAGTAAGTTGACTTGGCTGCCTATCAGCTTAAAGGGGTAGCTAGACTCTAGTTCGACCAATGGGAAGGGAGTAAGGTAGATGGGGCTCCAGCTATCACTTGGGCAGTGTTTGGGGAGGCCTTTCTAGGAAGCACTTTCCTAGAGAGATGAGATAGGCTAAGGTGAGAGAGTTTCTAAATTTGATGCAAGAGAATATGAGCGTACGGGAGTACAACCTCAAGTTTACTTGCAGTCCCATTACGCTCCAGCTATGGTGGCAGATATGCATACGAGGATGGATCTCTTCGTGTCCGGGCTCTCTTGAATGA
>JAOTQJ010019485.1:4663-17024 GCA_025642045.1 Solanum sejunctum | reverse complement strand
TAAGTCACAAAGGATAACTTTATGCAAGATAGAGATGGGATAATTTCTGTAGACCCATCGTGCAACAACAGACTTTTCTAAGGGAGTAGATACCTCAAAAGACTCATTAAGAATATTGGGACATGCATGAAATCTATTAGCAAGGAAAGGAGTTATAAAAGACAAAATACTCCCCCAAATCTAACAATGCATATGCATCAAAATTATAAAATTTTAACATACTGGTAACAATATTGATAAGTCCATAATTTAGACTCATTCTAGGCCTAGAATACAAAGAAATATTGTCCTCAATGTGCTATCATGTTCAAAAACTTGAAAAATATGTATGTGTTATGGAAAGAATAGAGCTAAAAGTGAACAAGTGAACAATACTCAACAAAACTTGGAATAGAAGCAAACTTGTGAAAAAAGAGGACATAAGCAGCCAAGTCGGCCTAGTTGGCATATCAAGAAATGCTTATTGAGACCACTTAATATGTCAATAACTAAGTTTCAAGTTTAACTTGAGAAGACGAGCATAAGATAATTTACAAAATATATTTGGATTATTGCCAAATGGCTGAAGAGATCGCCTAATATTGTAGAAATCAGGACCCCAGGCTCACAATAGAAAGGTGAGGCAATGAGATTTTGGCGTATCACCAAACATGATATATGTAGAAATGTATTATAACCTAATCTTGTAAATACTTAAGCCTTCGAGGGTATATAGAAAAAAGAGGTCAAGTACATATTTGGTGCATCATCAGAGTGTTCGACGATGGAAAGAAGGTCAAGTGCACATTAGATTTGTTTTACCTTTTCTTGTTGTCTTACTATTGATCAAATAGGTGTTAAGATAGAGGACAATGGAAATGTCTATGCTGATAATGTCGGAGACTTGAATGACTTTTAGAATGTCGACTGGGACCACGTGGGGAGTATTGGAGCCATCTGGCTGCCCCTATTGACTGTAGAAGCTATATTTCATGTAATGAGCAGGATGTTACAACTACTTTAGTTGAAAAGGTTGTTTGAAGGGCTCAATCATGAGGATCCCCATAAGCATCTAAGGAACTTCATCAACGTGTGTTTAACCTTCAATTTTAGGTGATTCTGTCAAGAGGCAATAAGACTAAGGCTCTTCCCATTCTCTATCACTGGAGAAGCAATGAGGTGGCTTTCCGAGCTTCCTCGGGACTCAAATCTCTTCACAGGAGAAACTCCATGATACATTTCTTGAAAGATTGTTCCCTCGTTTGAAAATGGTTAAGCTGAGAAGAATTATAAAGGACTTCAAAAGAATTGACGTTGAGCCATTGTATGAGACATAGCTGTATTTCTAAAAACTCTTGCTTCAATGTCCAAACCATAGTGTCCCAAACCACCTATTGTTGCAATACTTTTATGTAAGTCTTGATGCATTCAACAAAAATGTTACTGACTAATTGGTATGAGGTAGAATTTTGAAGTAAACCTTTACTGTAGCCTATGAATTGTTAGATGAGATGACCAAGATTAATCGAGCTTGGTATACAAGGAATGGCCTTGTATCTTCTATGCATAGATAGATGTCTGAGGAACAACTTGCTAAGGATTAAGAGAGAGGTGAAAATGGCTAAGATGATGTCTCAATTAGATCTTTCGACTAAGCATGTAATGGGAGAAAACCAGAAGAGTATTAATGTTGTAGCTACTGCTGGAGATGTAGTGTATGCTAATGTACCGTATGAAGGAGGA
The DNA here is from genome assembly GCA_025642045.1 of Solanum sejunctum. Taxonomy (NCBI): domain Eukaryota; kingdom Viridiplantae; phylum Streptophyta; class Magnoliopsida; order Solanales; family Solanaceae; genus Solanum; species Solanum sejunctum. The sequence continues at coordinate 15,302 of JAOTQJ010019485.1, read as the reverse complement.
TATAGTGAAGAGGTATATTATATAGTGATCAAATGATGGGTTCTTGGCTGGCTTTCGCAAGGCTACCAGGGAATCAAGGTTGGAATAATTGTGCTAGATGGCAAGGTTGAGCATGGACTGAACAACCTAAAGTTAGAGGTTGGAGAGAATGTGATGGATCAAGGGATAGGTACGTTCCACCCTATGATAAGGTAAAGGCTACTGACCCTGTGGTGAACTTGAAAAACTTCTGGACTGAGGACATATTGTCCCAAATTTTGAATAAGGTTGAGACCTTCTACAACGTGCTAAATGAGATGAAGTCCAATGTGTCACAATCAAATCAAATGGTGACTTCACATTCAGCTTCTATTAAGCACTTGGAGACTCAAGTCAATAATATCTTAGCCCATCTCATCCAGCAACCGAAAGGAGCATTGCCTAGTGACATAGTTGCTAACCCAAAGAGTATGAACCAACTATGTGCAGCTATCATTAAACTCAGCGGTAAAGTTGTTGAAGGTGTTCAGTCAACAACTGTGGCTAAAAAATGTGAGAAAGAGTTGGAAGATGAAGAAGGCACTATATGTGCTAATGATAATGATGACTTGGCTGTGAACGAAAAAGATAAGACTTTTAACAATCCCAAGAGTAGTGAAAAAGAGAGAGTTGGGGGTGATATTTCCAATGCGAGAAGAGAACCCCCCCCAAAGAATTTGAATTCAGATGTAAAGATGGAAACTCAGTAGGTTAAGGCTGATCCTCCATTCCTTCAATGATTAAATAAGAAAGAAGAGGACACAAAGTTTCAAAATTTTTTGTCTATCTTCAATTCTCTATCTATAAATGTCCTATTGATTTAGGAAATAACTAAAATACTAGGGTATGCTAAATTTATGAAGGAGTTAATAACCAAGAAACAAACCTTGAAACGTGAGATGATCGAGGAGTCTCATAACTGCAGTGCTATCTTGACTAAGAATTTGGTTGTCAATAAATATGTTCTTGGTGTATTCACAATTCCCTGCACCATTGGAGCTTGCAAATTTAGGAAGGTGTTATATGATTTAGGCGCAGGATTAAATCTCATGCCCTTAGCTATATTTGAGGAATTGGGGGTGGATACACCTTTACTAATGATGATGCGATTGCATATAGCCGACCGATCTATCAAAAGTCCGGTAGGAATTCTACATGCATTTTGGTGAAGGTACACAAGTTCATATTACCAACTAATTTTGTGATCTCAGATTGTGAGATAGAAGTAAATGTGCCCATTATCTTAGGTAGACCATTCTTGGCTACTGGAAGGGCCTTGGTGGATGTTGACAGAAGGGACTTAAAGTTTAGAGTGAATGAGGATGAGGTCATGTTCAATATTTATGGAATTTGAAGATGGTAAAAGACCTCCAAGTCATTTCAGTAATAGATCGATCATAGGTTACTTGTGGGAAATAGGAACTATGTCGTGCGACGACGTTAACTATGGCTACTTGGGAGGAAACCCAAGGTGAGTAGTTAATCTTTTTAGTTTGAATAACAGGTGTTCATTTGTGCAGATTTGTAAAGGGAGAATGTAAGATGAAAGCTGAAAAGGCGATCGGATGAGTCTACTCAGTGAAGAGTTGAATAAAGGTGGCGATCCCCAATTTGACTACTTTTTAGGTCAGTTAATAAATCTTGATGTACTATCAAATTAGGTAGTCTAATTTGCAAATTGGCGGATCACTGAATCATTTTGGTGATGGTCAGTCTCATGCTTTTTATGGCAAGAGTTAAGGTTTGAATTCTGTAAAAAAAGGTAGTTACCAATATGATCAGTGAATCACTGAAAATGTTTGGTGGTATAAATCGTCATCACTGATTCTATATGCCCAACCAACCTATTAAATACTTTTCAAATACCTTGGGCTTTTCACTTTTCATATTCCCTCCTTTTGACTTCCCATAAAAGCTAACACTCCTTTAGGTTTTTCTTTGAAATTTTTCTCTTGGTCTGAAGAAATTCATCAACAAAGTTATTTCAAAGTTCTCAGTGATTACTGTGTCATCAAAGAGGTATGTTTTTAGCCCTTAGCTTTGGTTTATTTTTACGAGATGATGATCTTAAAGTGAGGAAGGCTTGACTAGGGTTTTGTGTGCTCCTTAATCTTAGTTTGTCATTAAAATCTTATGAGAACTCATATGGGTGATATGTTTTAGTGATTCTAGAACCCTATGCTTCATGTGTCTTTAATTTATTTGGGTTTTTTATTCACTTGAAAATTATGAAATTGATTATGCATATGCTATGGGCTAGGGATAGATTCGATAAATATGTTTCCCAAAAGTGAATCAATGGCATATTTTCTCAATTTTGACCTTGATTTCTTGATGCATAGCTTTAAGTTGAGATAGTACCATGATCATGAGGATGCCTTGAATGAATATGCATATCTGTTGCATTTCTTATGCTTGTGGACTATGGGTGAAGTCTAAGTAACCCTTGAACTCTTTTGAGCAAATTGAACTTGCCCTATGATAGATTGGGTGATATCATTCTTAAGGGTAAGTTGTCGATTGCATAAGTTTATAGCCATGATGATCATGTTAATGAAGCAATTGATGAATGAATATGTATTGATGATTCATAGTGGGTTACTATGTGATTTTTATCCATGATTTTTGTGCAAAGTTGAGTGAATTTTGAATGCATGTGTGTTGGCCGTTCCAGTCAACTTCGGTGAAGGTCATTTTGACTGTCAAAGTTAACTTGGTGATACACTAAAATGTCACACACACTGCCTTATTTGAATGATATTTCATGTTGAACTTTGCAATATTTGGTGACAGAATTTTTCATTGCCAAAATAATTCGGCTGATCACCTAACGTGAATCTTCATCACCAAAAGTAGCAGTGATTGAGTGTTTAAAAGTTATGCAAAAAGGTGATAATCTATTTGATCGTTGAATTTGTTCGATGGAACACCAAATATAATATGGTCAAACAGACCTGTTCACCTCGAATAATTCTCTTGAGCTTAATTTTGAACCTAATTGTTTCATGATTGATGCTCAAACACTATTTGAGCGTACCTTGCAGGGATGACTAAATGGAAGCATACATTGGGTAAATCCACCTTACTTAAGCCTTTGCTTATAGATAGAAGCCCAAAGAGGCACCACAGTGAGACTACATTCAATGCTATACATAATCATCCCATCCAAAGGCCCCAAAAACTTCTGGTGACAGTAGCTTCAAGATTCTTAAACAGATGTAGAGAGTAAGGGAAAAGAACAATTTTATAAGGAAAGTATTTGTCTATTTATGGAGTGGTTGATAGGTATCCCGACGTTCGAGATACCATTAAATTCCACACCTTTCAAATTTTTACCAAACCTCGAGATCCATATGTTCCAAGCCTAGTTCGTAAATTCTACGAGGCCTATGGTATGGCCATTCCCAGAAGCAAAAGCAGGGTAAAGGTTGTGCTAAAGCCTCTTGGTATAATAAAAGTCCGAGTGGGCAAGTCCCGTATGGTGAAACAGAAATTAATGATATCCTGGGATGCACATATGAATATAAAAATAATATGGATAAAATGATGAAAGCCAAGACTTTTGATGACATCAAAGCATGTTTGACGCTTATGATAAGGTTCTTGCTCCCTCGTGGTTAGAGGAGGGAGCAATTATTGTAATGAAATAAATGAATATTCCAGTAAGGTTTTGGTTTTGGTTTATTAGCAACAACTTAATACCATCATAGAACGAGTCAATACTTCGACATTCTAAAGTGTCATTGTTTGGATGTATAATAGGCCATCGAAAGTTAAATCTAGGTGAAATCATCACCCCAGAAATCCTTAGTAGATCAAAACAAGTGAAGACCTCACTACTATTCCCCAACCTCATCACTGCCTTGTACAAACAAGCCAGAGTGACTACTAATAAAAAAATTGATGTAGAGGTCACTCCAATAACATCTATTCATATTTGGAAAATAGAGGTTGATATATAATAGGACGAGGATGATAGGGCAAGAAAGAAGCCTGTCAACAACACATCGATTGTTGATATTGAGGCCCTAGAGTCCGGCACTACAGATTTAGCCCTCAAGGTAGGTATAACCTTTTTTCTCACTTTCTCGACATTTCTCTTCTGCTCTAACCCCTGTTGAGGTACACGCAGAGCCATAGGCAAACTATGACCAACCTTTGCTCACTAAGGCTGCCATTTATGGCATTGGACAACTAGCCAAAGCATCAAATCTTAGTGTCACTCGGGTTGAGTCATCTATGCCTAAGCTGATTGAGGTAGCCATAGACAAAGCATCAAAGTCGTATATTAAGGAAGAGGCTAAGTAGTGGGAGTTTATAGAGGCACACAAGTTGAGGATGGACCAGCTTAAGGTGATGATTGATGAACATGGAAAAGAGTTGGCCAGCTTGAAGAAGAGAGTGACCATTGCGGAGAAGGCAAGCGGTGGAAGTGAATTCTCGTTAGCCATAAAAGCTAATGTACCACTAAAATACAATACTTTTTATACTTAAAACTTGGAATTTTTTGTATTTTTAAAGTAATGTTAGTAGGTTTGATGTGATTTTGTTTTTGTTCTTCAGGATTTCAGGAATCAGGATGATTTTGGGCATATTCTACATATTTCATGTTTTTGAGGATGTACAGAGCTTTCTATGGGTCATGGAAAAGATCATGCCTGGAGGATCATTACTTTGAAGATTTACTGGAAAGCAAGCAAACAAAACCCCTTACAAGCCATAAGTTAGAAGACAGCCCGTAGGAGGAGTTCGTAGGTTGAAGGAAGATTTTGTATGAAGCCTAGGTATGAACCGTGATTCTATCTACAGCCTGTAACCTTGTTCATCTGAGTTACCAATTCTAGTTTTCCTATTTCATTTTAGATTTGGTTTTTACTTATTATAAATAGATTTTTTTCTATTTTTTTAAGAAGGGGATGTACTTGAGAGCAATTAGAACACTAGAAACTCTTTACTTGTGATTAATTTTTGACCATATATTGGAGCTATTATATTGTGATTTCTTATGGAGATTTCAGATTTATTATTTTTCAATTCATCATTGTAAGTGTTTATTATGCTATTCTATAGGATGATTCTTTCATCTACAATGAACATGTGTAACTAAATATACAACTAGGGTTGTCGGAACTGTGAAGAATGAACGAAGTAGAAATTGGATAATTCATAATCCTTGGAAATTGCACATCTGTGTATTAATTATCTCCTTGATTAGAATGCTTTTCAATGATGGACAATATTAGAAGTTGCCTAATTCTTACTTAATAGATCAAATAGGTAATGAATGGGATAAAGGATAATTCATAAGATTCGATGTGATCCCTCTCGTCTGATCAGCCTAACCGAATCAAGGGGTGGTTGTATTGGAATAGAAGGTAGGGTTAGTAATGCAACATTGCGAGGATGGATCAAAGCACGTAGCAAAATTTGCCTCTCACCTGGATCAAAGTGTTAGGTAAACATAACTTACCAGTTATACTGGCTACACACTAGAAATGGTAATAATTTTTTGTCTATACTGAGTTAGGAATTCATGGGAAACACAATACCTTAGTTACTTCTCTTACTAATTTTATAATACTTTCTCTTGACAACTTTATTCTAGTTTAGGTTTAATTATTTAACAAAACCCCCTTTCGGGAGATAAGTAGATTAATTTATCCTAATTACTCATAATTACTCCAAGGTCTAGACCTTATTCCATGTGGGATCGCCCTTAACCATTGTTAGGTTCTATATTTTGACAACGACTACTTATACCTTCATTGAGAGGTATAGTTGGGTGACATCAAAATTTTGGTGCCATTGCCAGGGAATATGACTTTTAGACTAGTTTAATTAGGGTGATTTGTTTATTACTCCTTATCTTCCTTATTTTACATTTTCTGTTGTTTTTGTTCTGTTGCATCCTACAGGTGTAGTATATGCCCAGTACTCGTAGTTGAGGCAATCCCTTGACTCTGTTTGGCCCAGAGATCCAATAAACATTGAGAAGAATAGCTCAGAACAATATTGCAAATAATCCTGCTAATCTTGTAGAAAATCTGAATAATGATGACCCCACCACCATTGGAGGATGTGAATCCATCACCACAAAATCTTCAAACTACTGCTAATTTATAGAATTAATACAGGCTTGACCCTATGCCGATAGATGTCACCGGAGCTATTATGTTACCTCAGTTACCAAATGACACAGTGTTTGTTGTTTCGAGTGGGTTATTACAGATATTACAGAATAGAGGGTTGTTTGCGAGCTTACCTTTAGAGGATCACACAACTATCTACACAATGTTGTCTTAGTCTGCAAGAGTATAATGGGAAACCAAAATTTATCAATGGATGATATTGGTATCCAGGTCTTCCTATTGTCTCTCACAGGCAAAGCGATAGTATGGTTATCTATACTTTCGCAAAGTTCAATCATGACTTGGGCTAAAATTCAGAAAGCATTTTTGGAGAGGCTCGTTTCGAGGTCAAAGAAGTTGAAGTTGAAGGATCAGATCAACAACTTTGAATAGTTTCCTAGTGATTCAATCAGTAACACATAAGTGAGATTTACAAAGTTCTTGAGAAGTTTTTTGGACCATAAGAATATTGATGATTCCTTAGTGGAGATCTTCTATCGACAATTGGATGATAATTGGAAAGATGTGGCTCACACCATGACAAAATGCTCATTCTTATATTGTACATTTCTGGCTGAAGTTAAATGACTGGAGAAGGTGGCAAAGACAAGTCATGCATAGGGCTAGAGAGACAAATTTACTCTTAAAAGCTCTTTCTGCGTTAGATCCAATCTAGAGCAGGCCAAGATAAATGAACAGATGATGTAAGAGTTGGCTCAAATCAATAGTAATATGGGGTTGCTAATGAAATAGAGTCAAGAAATGAGTACATGGAGTAAATCATTAGCCTCCATGAGCACCCATGTATGAGGAGCCCTACTATGAGAAGGACACTTTCTTTCTGACTGATCAGATGGGGGGTTTCAAGATTAATGTCTAATTGTCCAATCAGGACTATGGCACCAAGGTTAGCGGAATCAAGATTGGAACTTCAACAAAGATAATGCTTACAAAGACAACAATCGTGGTGGATTCTATGATAGAAATAAGGTACATGATAGAAATGGTGATTAGGGGTGCAGAGATGGCTATAGGAATGATTTGTTTGTGCCACCACATTATTATGATTCTGGGGATGATAGTTTGAGGATTCAAGAGATTTCCAATAGATTTTTAAAGAAGGCTAACATATAAGATAAGACCTTAAAGGCGATAAAATCTGACATCTCAAGTATTAATTAGAAGATGGAATGTCATTCTATAGCTGTCAAGCGGCTGAAGCAATAATTTGGTTAGATGTCTACACATTTGAACCAGAATCAGAAGGGGATATTGCAGAGAAACACCGTGAAGAAAGAGCTTCAGAGAAGGTAAGTTTTAGCACTTTATCTCCATGTTAAAGCAACTAACTACCAACATTACCCTTATTGAAGCATTGGAAAGAATTCCCAAGTACCCCAAGTTTATAAAGGATCTAGTGGCAAAGAAGAGGAAGGTGAGCCAAGAGCTACCACAAAAGCTTTAGCATTGTAATGCTATTGTAACAAGGTCCTTAGTGCAGATGAAAGCAGACATCGGAGCATTCACCATACCTTGCAGTATTGGAGATGTCAATTTCTCAAAGGAATTATATGACTTAGGAGCCAGCATCAATTTAATGCCTCTTGCACTGTTCAAGAAATTAGGCTTGGGAAGTCCTACTTTAACAAGCATGCGATTGTTGATGAATGACAAGATAGTAAAGAAGCTTGTGAGGATATTGTATGATGTTCTTGTCAAAGTGTAAAAGTTTAAATTCCTTGTAGACTTTGTGATTCTAGATTGTGAGATTGACTTCAAAGTCCCAATCAACTTAGGAAGGCCTTTCATAGCCACTGGATGAGCTCTAGTGGACATGGAGTCTGGCAACTCAAGTATAGATTGAATGACAAAGAAGTCATCTTCAACATTTATCATTCCATGGAGAGACCTGATGATCTCAAGGTGGAGGCATAGGCACTTCGTTAAGTCTGAGTAACCAAGAAACCTAGGTCGTGTAACGATACTAAATTAGGCACTACTTGGAAGGCAACACAAGATATTTGATCTAACTGTTGTGTATTTGTTTTGGTTTTTGCTTCTTTGGACTCATAGGTAGCTTAATTTACTTGTATTTGATGTAATTTTTGGAAACATAAATAGGAAGGTTATAGGGTAATAGTTTGCTTGGCTAAGAATGTGTAGGAACAAGGTTAAGGTAGTAAACCAATGGCTAAAAAGTGGTTCTACGACTAGTTCCACGAGTTGTGGTCTAAACAACGACCCATATACTAAATCGTAGAACGATTTCCAGTAGGCTAAAAATTATGCATTCTAGTCCATGAGCCAACTTTATGGTCTGTAGATAAAAATATAGGCCATAAGTAGGGCCCATAGACCATAGGTAAGATTCTAAACTTGCTAAGTGTTGGGGGAACTTATGATCCAACTTATGGGCCGTATGCCCATATACACCGCATAGTTGGATTTATAAATCCAAGGCTTGAAAACTAGGGTCTTGAAACCATAAAATTAGATCTTACAAGCTATAGAACCTCTTATGGACCATAATTGAGGTTTTATGGGGGAAGAACCCTACTTAAACACTACCCAATTAGATGAATAAAAGAGGGGTAAAATCAATTACCCTAACTTTCACATTATTTTGAAAATGCCAACCCTTTTCTTCTTCTGAAGTTTGGTCATTGCTAACCTTCATCACTATATTTTTCAGCCTAATTTAGGCCACATTCTGCCCAACTGTCCATGAGTCTACCACACCTAGGGCTTCACTGTTTTTGATTTTTTGTGCTAGTTCTTAGGTTGTTGATTCATACTCTGGTATGTTCTCTTCTTGAAATTTCATATTTTTCTAGAAAAATATGTCACTGGTTTGAGCCCCTATTGAAGATAATTTCCTAATGTTCTTGCGCTAATATATGGTGTTGCCTATAAATGGAGTATATCATGTGCTTGGCACTATTTGATTGCTTGTATTGAGCTTGAACCATGCATATACTTGTGAGACTCATTGTTTGAACTCGTGAAATACCTTGTCTACTAAGTTTAAATTGTTTATCTTAGCAAAAATTGATAAGGACATGCATGAAATCTAGTTGGCCATGTAATACAACTATGGGTATGTATGCTACGATCAGATATTGTGAAATCCCTCGTCATTTAGGGAATATTGAATTATCTAGCTAAGATTGATTAAGTGACTTTGCAAATGGAATGATGGCTTACTAACTAATGGATTAAATGGTGATTGTCATAAGGTTTAGATGTATCTGAGTGGATTGGTGGTTGATGGGATTGCACATATTTTTAATTTGGGTAAATTAGTGGTAATATGTGAATGTGTATGTTATGGTATGATTTCAAAATGCATGGAATATATATCAAATATGTTTACTTGGTCCTGAGTGTCATTGCTTCGGCGCTATTTAAATTTGTGTACCCTATTGTTGTAACCTATTCATCATGCTTAGAAATACTTGACTAGGATTTGGCTATGATTCTTGGTTGAACATTGACTAATGGAACTGAAATGGTAATCTCAAACAACTCAAGTTTCATTTTTTAATAGCATGAGGGTCTTCTACGGCTCGTAGATTAGTCTACTGAGACTAGTTGTCCTTTATAGGTTGAAACTAGAGACATGATTTTCTGGGATTTCATCAAACGAATCCACTTATGGGTCATATCCCATACTACGACTAGTAAGTAGGGTTTGTAGGTCCCTTACCTAAAGGATTAAAAGTTTGGCAGTGCACTTTTATGACTCAGTCTATGACCCATAGTCTATTGTATGAGCTGTAATTGGTCTTATAAGTGCATTTAGAGTAACCAAAGTTAATGTACCTATTTCCTATAAAGTCCTTCTATGACCCATAATATATATTACGACCCATAGCTGCACCTTCGTAGGTCCCTCTGTGCATTCTTTTGAAAATTTTCTGCTTTTCTTTTTTACATTTGTACACTCATATATACTTTTAGTTTGTTGATTTCATGTACTATGGTTCCTAAACCAAAGAAGAATGGGATTCAGGACCTGAAGACCCAACTACATGATGACCCTTCAGACTCCGAGGCCATTCCTCAAGCCAGCGGATTAGTAGAGGAGCTTAATGTTCGACCAGATGAGGGTTTTGAGCGATAACACACTAAGGTAAAAGCTAGAGAGACAGTGCCGACCCATACTCATCCTATAATTATTTCACCTCACCAATCTGAGAGGGAGGTGCCTAGCAGAGCAACTGTATTCAAATGATGGACTCTGATGAGGGGTCTCGAGTAGGGATGGGTTATGGAGATGAATTCGATTCGGGAGAGGAGTCAGGTTCTGAGTTCACTGAATCTGCCCTATCACTGGTAGCTCCTCTAGCTACATTGATGAGTACATGATGTGTTTGGGACATGTAGCATATATATAGGGATGATGTCTAGCATGACGATCGAGGTCAACAGGCCCCTACTAAAATGATCCCCAAAAGTGCCCAAAAATGTGCCTCGGCAGTGCCCAAAATCAT
>JAOTQJ010019474.1:0-17026 GCA_025642045.1 Solanum sejunctum | reverse complement strand
TCATATTGTATGTGTATATCTATCAAATAATTGTATATATATAACTGATATACAGATATATTTGTATATCTAGCAAGCGAGATAGAGATAGAGTGGATAGAGGCGAGCGAGAGTGAATTGTGCTTAGAGAGAGGCGAATTGTATATATATATATATATCTGTTAAATTGAATATATATATCTATCAAATAATTGTATATATGCAACTGATGTACATATGCATTTGTATATCTGAAAAAGAATTATAGCGGGAGAGGTGAGAGGTGAGATAGAAGAAGAGGGGAGAGCAAAAATAATAATAAAATTCTAACTATAATGGCATAATGTAAATACATATCAAATATTTATTTAATTATATAATTTTATATAATTAAAATTATTTTATTCATAGTAAATATCAAACCGCCTTCAATTAACTCGTGTAGTTATTTTTTAAAATTTTTAACTATTTAATTAAAATTCTGACTCTATCTGGTCAGCATGAAAAGGGGTGCTTGAACAAACAAGGAATAACTTTTTGTGGAACCCAAATACAAAGGAAATAATCATATTATAAAATCTACCAAAATAATATTCAAATCAAAAGGAAAAAACAAAAACACTTTTTTTTTCTCACTTTTTACCAAGAAAGAAAAAGAACACTTGAGTGACAAAAAATGTTGACACTTTAGACAGGCAGACCAAGTAGCACATAAATTTTGACTTAAAAGGGACCATTTGCGGCCCAAATGAAGCAACCAAGAAATTGCCAAAACATGTGACAAAATGTATTTAGAAAATGCATATGCACTAATAAATAGTGAAAAATATTTTTACACGACAAACTATAATTTCACCTTTTAATTAAGATAGGTAGTTAAATAGTATTATCATTTCATAAAAAGTGAATTTTATATGTGATCGTCGGAGTGAAAGTGATATGTCAGAGGAAGGTGAGAGCAGTGGGGGAGTTATGATTTTCATTAAAGAGGTTCAACATTTTTATGAAGTATACACATGAAGTAAGGAAAGGAGGTTCGACATCTATTACATATACATAAAAATTTATTTTTACTATACATAAACAGTATAATCTTTCGTTGCTAATCCCAATGTGCACCACCACTAGGTGAGGGGAATATGATGTCAAGTCCTCATGGATCTTATAGGTCCGACCATTCTTTGTTCAGTAGTTTTGCCACTAATTTTGATTGATCGAGCTCTTAAATATTATTGAAAATATTCTTTTAATGTTAGTTTTATAGAACTTATAGTATGTTTGACCAACTTTTCAAAATCTTATTATTTCGTAAAGTACTTTTGTGGGCCCATAAATTATTTTTTCAGAGCATTAGTATGTATTTTGATAATCGATTTGAAAAATATATTTGTTAATATTAGAACAACGATTATCCTTAACTTGAACGTGGTTAAAAAAGTGATTCTAAGTAAAATTAAAGTTTTTTGTCAGCCTCAGAAAAATAACTTCAGATATTCAAAACAACATATTTTTCTCTAAAAGCTTATTCAAATGTCGTAATTCTCTAAAATAATTTCTTTTTCTTTTGCTTCGAAATAATATAACTAGCTTCGTAAAAACTTGATCAAATAAACTATTAAACTCATCTTCAATATATTTGTTAATATTAGAACAACGATTGTGCAAAACTTGGACATGGTTAAAAAAGTATTTTTAATAAGTAAAATAAACGCTTTTTTTCAGCCTTAAAAAAATGACATATGATACTATTCAAAATCACATATTTTTTTTTCTCAAGGTTATTCAAATACCTTTAACTCTCTAAAATAATTTTTTTTCTTTGAAGTAAAAACAACAACAACAACAATAACATTACCCCAATGCCTCAAAGGCTTCCGCCTATTGCGGGGGACGGGGGGTCGGATGTACGCAACCTGAATCCTATGTTTAAAAATATAGCGCGACTGTTTTTGGATGATCATGATGAGCATCAAAAGTTGCATTGACTAACTGCTACTTCACAATTGAAAAAAGCACAGACAATTTAAAGAGCTATTTTGGTTTATTCCATTATACCTCAAAGCCAAAAAATAGTTAATCTTTTGTTCTATCCAAGATTGATGGAAAGTCGAAGTAAAAACAACGAATTTAGTGAAAACTTTAATCAAACAAACTATTAAATTTGATAAGGAAACTACTAACCTCTTTCTCTGTGTAATAATTAGATTGAGGAAAAATCCAATGCCAAATCTCTTAGTGATAAAAGGTCCCAAATAAAAAAATAATAATTAAGTAAATCATTTTTTCCACGTTTTTATTTTTTTTATATTTACTAATTATAGTTGCCTCTTTTTTTAAATTATTCACCCCATTTCTTCATATTGTATTATCTAGTCTAGAGAGAGAAGTGGCCAAAATGGTAAGAGCTCCATGTTGTGAGAAAATGGGATTGAAGAAAGGGCCATGGACTCAAGAAGAAGATCAAATTTTGATATCTTTTATACAAAAGTATGGACATGAAAATTGGAGGGCACTTCCTAAGCGAGCAGGTCAGTTTTGAAATTCACGTTCGAAATTTCATATTTTTTATAAATAAAATATAAATTCATATTTTTTTAGTAGTGAAAAAAATGCATCTTTTCTTCATATGATAAATATTTATCAAATATATAATCATACTCAACTTGTTGAAATTAGAAATGGATTATATTTCTATTTTACCAATTTCAAGAAAAATCCCATATTTTCGATGAAATAACATATAAATTCATGTTTTTTTTGGTGGTGAAAGGAAAGAACTTTTTCTCGGTACAACAAATATTTATCTTCAAAAAAGTTTAAATAATCTAAATCACATTTGAAATCTCATGTTTTGGATGAAATAACATATAAATTCATACTTTTTTAGAAGTGAAAGGAAAGAAATTTTTCTTGGTACAAAACATATTTATTTTAAAAAGGTTGAAAGTAAAAAATCTAAATTCATGTTCGAAATCTCATATTTTTGATGAAATAACATATAAATTTATGTTTTTTAAGTAGTGAAAGGAGTGGATCTTTTCTTGGTAGAATACATATTTATCTTTAAAAAAATAAAATAATATAAATTCACGTTTGAAATATTGTATTTTTCGATGAAAAAACATATAATCTTTATTTTTGTAGTGAAAGGAATGGACCTTTTTTTGGTACAATAAATATTTATCTTAAAAAAGTTAAAAATAATATAAATTCACATTTGAAATCTCATATTTTCGATGAAAAAAACATATAAATTCACGTTTTCTTTACTGGAAGGAACGGACCTTTTCTTGTTACAATAAATATTTATCAGACATACAATTATACTCAACTTGTTGAAATTAAAAATAATCAATTATATTTCCATTGCGTCAATTTCAAGAAAAATTAGTACTTATAATTTTTTTTGTTTTAATTTGAATTTGTTGTAGGTTTATTAAGGTGTGGAAAAAGTTGCAGATTAAGGTGGATAAATTACTTAAGGCCAGATATTAAAAGAGGAAACTTTAGTGAGGAAGAAGAACAAATCATAATTAAGCTACATCAACTTCTTGGAAACAGGTACAATAACAATAATTTATTTTCATATATTAATTCTTTATACCATATTATATAAATTATCACTTTGTTTTCGTTGTAGTTTTCTTCATATATAGTTTATTGTTAATTCATGCATGCCACTATATACATGTGGTGGTTGGATTTTATGCATGGATCTCTCCGTTCATGTTTACTGGTCCATTTTTGAATTTTTCATATTCAATAAGATCAAATAATTATTAACATGATAAATAAATAATATCAGAATTGTTTCTTGGGAATTATATTACCTATTGTAAGGGTATTATATATCTTCACCTTTTAGATATTCTTATTCACATATATTTAATAGATGTATACTTGTTTCAACTTCTATATCGTATAAAATCACATATAAGTTATTTAATTTATATCTGTATTCGTTATACGATGTTTGATTTTCGATATTTAAATTGAAGGGTCTGACATAATGTTAGTTTTTTTTTTTTCTTATTGTTAGATGGTCTGCTATTGCATCAAGACTGCCAGGCAGAACAGATAATGAAGTCAAGAATTTCTGGCACACTCACTTAAAGAAAAGACTAGAACATAACAAAGATCTATTAGCATCTAGTACAACTACCAAAAGAAGCCATGAAATGACAACAAATGTTTCTCAAAATATTGATGAAAATCATATAATTTCTTCAAGTTGTTATCAAGATTCTCAAAATATTGTTACCTATAATCCAATATATTGTCATGATCAAGAAGATCTCCAAGAAAATAACTCAAGCTCTTATGACACTCAATCAAACAAGGAGGAAAACATGCAATATTCAACAAATTATGGACATGGGGACATGACTAGTTTCAACAATGATATGGTTTTTTGGTATAATGTCTTCATGAGTTCCGGAAACGTGTCTGACGAGATCAATCAGAGGTGAATTCAGGATCAAGAGTACTGATCAGTAGGTTTACAAGACTATCAAGTGTGATTCTATTATGTATACGTTTAAAATTTTCGTATGATATGTATACACATAGTTAGAGGGGGGAGTATCAATGGGCCTAGGTTGAATTGAACTCACAAAAATCGCTCTAAACGCCTCTTTTAAACTACTAATTATGAGAGTTGTATTTCCACGAGATGTGTGTTTATATTTATCATGATCTAGTAATTTGAGATTGTTGGCATTTATAATTTTAGTAGTTTGTAATCAATTAAGTTGTGAATTTTAATAAAATTATTGAAGAGTATTTTAGTACAATAGTGTGCATTGTAGCCAGGAAGAAAGTTTTAATTTCATTGAAAAAAAAATACTGCGTGTAGAATTAAAAATATGTAAAATGTGACAATGCTACAAGGCATATAATATAGTATGAGGAAAATGTTGTTGCAACAATGTTAATAAACAATAACAAAATATAGTTTCATAAATACGTAAAATTTAAAGATTTAAGATATACACGGCTTTATGTCCCTACGTACTCTTCCTGAGATAAAGAAGTTACTTTCGATAGATCCTCGACTCAAAAAAAATGTATTTAAAATAGATTTGCAAAAACAATATTATAGCAAATTAACAAGATACAAAACAGATAAAGCAACACGTAATAACATTTAATAAAATATTATTGAAGCGAGGAAGCCAAATATAAAAATGAATTCATAATTCAAAGTTTAAATGTCTGATCTTTATGTCGTTACCAATAAACTCATTGCATTTTTAAACTTATGACTTAACATTTACTTACGTTATATTTATTAAAATTTTTGGTGATGTCCATACACACATATCTTAATTTAATATTGGTGTCCTCTCTTGTCACCCGATTGATTTCTTTCGAATTAAAATATCGAAACGAGTGAATAAATGCGTCTGAATACTTTATCTAGTTAAATGAACTGTTATTGTTGTCCCATACCCACACTAAGGAGTAACTTGAAATAAAATATCGAAGCAGTCTAATTATTATTTTCATGAGTCGACTTAAGTCTCTCTCTCCTTGTATATTAATCTTGACTCTAATTAAGACAAAGAATCTCTCCCTATCCTAACACGAGAAAAAACATTCTCTATTTTGCATACAACAAAACAAACTCGAATACCAAGCTTAAAATTCTTTCTTTTTAGTTTATATTTAAAAAATAAATTAGTTTGTGATCGAGCGGTCAAATATGAGATAGGTTGTGGGCTTTTCTAGAACTTCCAACTTAACAATTAGTAAAATAATTTGTGCCGGGAAGAACAACAAGTTCGCGTGGCCTAATGGATAAGGCGCTCGCCTCCGGAGCGGGAGACTGTGGGTTCGAGTCCCATCGTGAACGAATATTTTTCTCTTTTTTTTGGTGGCAGATTATGTTTGCTCGATGAGTAACTCGAGTCTTGTTTCTTGAGATCATTCTTGTATGAGACCAATTATGATCCTTATGAGAGAAACTTGAATCTTATTTCTAGCACGAGCTCTATGAGTAACTTGAGCTTTGTTTCTAGAGATCATTCTTGTACAAACCCAAGCCCAATTATAATCCTTATGAGAAACTTGATTCTTCTTTCTCGCACAAGCTTGGTGAGTAACTCAAGTCTTGTTTCTAAAGATCATTCTTGTACGAGCTCAATTATCATCCTTACGATCAACTTGATTTTTGTTTCTAGCATGAGCTCAATTATTACTCGAGTTTTGTTTCTCGAGAATCTTGCATGAGCTCAAGTATTATTCTTATGAGTAACTCTGGTAATCGCATTTCTAGATATTACTAGATGAGCTCAATCGCCATCCTTATGATTAACTCGGGTCTTGTTTCTAGAGATATTTGCACTTGCTCAATTATGTACCATAGTCCTTGCTTATGAGTAATTTGAGTCTCTTTTCTAGAGATCATTCTTGTACGAGCTCAATTACTATCCTTAGTAATTTGAGCATTGTTTCTAGAGATTCTTGCACGAGCTTAATTATCATCATTACAAGTAACTCAAGTGCTTGCACAAGCTCAACAACCACATTACAAGTAACTCAAGCTTTGTTTCTAGAAATTCTTGTACGAGATCAATTGTCATCCTTACGAGTAACTTGAGTCTTATTTCTAGAAATATAGGTTCTTAAATATGCTTAATTATGTACCATTCATACAACCACTGGATACTTGACTAATCGAGGCTTAATAAACTTTTTCAAATCGAGAACTTAATTATACTAGTTTGTGCCAAAGATTTAATGATAAAAAATAAGCATACTTCTTTCCTATGGTAACTTGGACATGACTTATGAGCAATTTATCTGTTCCCTTTAAAAAATTACATTATATATGTAACGAGATAAACTATATACATATATATGTATGTATATGTATATTTTATGTTGAATTTTTTTATTTTGGAACGTTTTCTCCATTAAGTTTGGCTCTTTTTAATGAACATTCTAATCTGTCACAAATTATATACACACACACACATTTATGTTGAATCTTTCGATTTTTTGTATGTTTTCTTCATTTAGTTTGACTTTTTAGTGAATATTCTAATTTTGTCATAAATACGAAATAGAAAAAGTAGACAACTTCCATTGTTTTTGGTTTTAAAATTTTGAGAATTAGAAGGTAGAGATTGTAGTGTGTGTGTGTATATATATGTATTTGTGTATATGTATATTTTATGTTGAATCTTTCGATTTTTTGTATTTTTTTCATTAAGTTTGACTCATTTTAGTGAATATTCTGATTCTGTCATAAATTCAAAATTGGAAAATTAGACAATTTTTATTATTTTTGGAATTAAAATTTTGAGAATTAGAAAGGTAGAAATTATAGTGTGTGTATATATATGACTTCTAATTAATAAGAGCTTGCATTTACAATTTTATTTATTGTATGGGCCATAGATATATATGTTGTGTTGTGACAGTTCATTTTCAGAATATTTACTTGATAAGTTTGAGGGAAAATTACAAATTCAGTAGAATTCAATATATTTGGTCAAAGTTTTCATACTTGTATTCAAAATTTCATATAATACGACGAATAACGAATATTATTTCAATGCTTCAAAGGTTCTCGCCCATTGCGGGGTAAGGGGGGATCGAATGTACTCAGCATGATCCCTATGTCTAAAAACATAGCGTGACTGTTTCCAGGTGATCCATGATGAGCGTCGAAAGTTGCATTGACTAATTGCTACTTCACAATTGAAAGAAGCGCAGACAGTTTAAAAAATAATTTTGCTTTATTCCATTATATCCCAAAGCCAAAAAATAGTGAATCTTTGTCTCCATCCGAGATTGATGGCAAAATTTCATTTAATATGTCTAAATTATTTATTCAATACCCGATATACTTTTCTCAATATATATATAATTCAAAATTTATAAACTCAAAATTTCGACACTCACAATTTTAAATGTAAACTTAGAGACAAAATAAATGAGGAAAAACGAAATTACGTTGTTTCACTAAAAGGATCAATGGTCCATCAACTTTTTATGGGTTGAAACATTGCCACGAAGTTTCCTAATTTTTTATTTTAAAGTTTAAATTTTAGATAAGAAAGAAATTGTGTACTCCATAGTGAAGAATTTTATACGGGCTACACAAATATTTCAAGTTCAAGTCTAGAATAATAACAACAACAACACAACAACAACATATTCAGTAATATCCCACAAGTGAGGTCTGGGAAGGGGAGATTATACGCAGACCTTATCGCTACTTCAGAGAAGTAGAGAGGTTGTTTCCTAAAAAAATGTATAATAGAAAATACTTTCTCATAGAATACGAATTTGAATTAATTAGAATTTCAATAAATAAAATTGATTATTGGACTAAAGGAAAAAATAATAGTACTTATTATTCCACTAGTTTATTGCTACAACATGCTATTCTCTTTGTCTCAAAATATTTGTCATGTTTCGCTTTTTCAAGAATCAAATTATATTAATTTTGATCAACATCTCGTCATGGTTTGATTCTAGAATATGAAGTTAATCAACTTTCAAAATTTTGGTTAGGAGTAAGTTATCTTGGAATTAGCTATCTCAGAATAAGTACGAAAATTAAATAAATCATCTTTCAAAAAATAAAACACAATAAAGGATTTTTTGGTTGAGAGTAAGTTATCCTAAGATTAACTATCTCAGAATAAGTACAAAAATTAAATAAATCAACTTTCAAAAAGAATAAAACACAATAAGGATTGTTTGGTTGGAAATAAGTTATTTTGGGATTAACTATCTCAGGATAAGTACCAAAATTAAATAAATCAATTCAAAACAAATTGAAACACAATAAGGGATCGTTTGGTTGGTAGTAAGTTATTCTGATATTAACTATCTCGGGATAAGTAATCCCAGGAAAAATAATGATCCCATGACGACCAAATACCTCCAAGTAAAAGCAAGATATAATAATCTTACATTTTATTCTAGGATTATTATATCGTATACCTCATACCAAATGACTTCAAAGTATTTTGAGACCAAAAGAATACACAAATATATCCCTAGCTTGTACTAAAACCCTTATTACTATATCTAATAATTTGTTTTTAAAGTTTTTTTTTGAAAAAAAAATTCGTAAAATCTCTTTATTTTTATGAGATAGTGATAAAATCTGCATACATCTTATCCTCTTCAAACCCTACTAATAAAATTTTATAAAATATATATTATTACTATCCTAAACTTTTTATCAAATCGAATTATATCACATAAATTCGGAGACATAAAATAATAGTAATAGCCACGGTGGTGTGGTACATATATACTTTGCCAGACAGAATACTGCTTCCTCCAATCACTTCAAATTAATGTCTAAATTAAAGCTTTCCCTTTCTTGCAAAAATACCCTCTTTCCTCAAAAGCCACTATCTTCAATCATTACTCTATTTTCAATCTTATATTATATTCTAACTCTACACACAAAAATATTGGCCAATATTTCATCTTCCTACTCTTCTTCTTTCTTCTTGTTGGCTGTTTAATTGGAAAAATAATCTCATCAACTTCACTTTTAGGGTAATTTTTGACTTGACTCAGTTCAGTTCGATTCAGCTCAGTTTTATTTTACTTGACTCAGCTTTCTAGCTTTAGTATGCAATCCAACTCATTTTAAATCGAGTACTCATGAATTCAACTCAATATTTCATCTCTTTTTTGCTCAACAGATTCAAGATTGTTATATGTAGCACCATCTACTCAATCTAGTTTAGTACAGCTTGGCTTGACTCGGCTTGATTTTTTCTCACTCTTAAATAAGAAACTTGAGTTCCTTCAAGATTTTTAATTCTAGTGTTCAACCCACTTCAATTCAGCTCGATTTGGTTTTATTCTCTCTTTTACTTAACAAACCGAAGTTTTCTCAAGATTTCTAACTCCAGTACACTCAATCCCACTTCAATTCAACTTGGTTTAATTTGATTTGATTTTATTCTTTTTTTTTTTACTTTAAAAACTCTATTTCTTTCAAGATTTTACTCGATTTAGCATTTAAACTCAGCTCGACTTGACTCTGGCTTCGTTTAACTCAGCTCAGCTCAACCAGGTACGCATATAATAAATTCCCTTATTGTCCTTTTGTCCTTTCCTCTTACTACTACTAACCATATAACCATATATGAAGTAAATACTATCTATTACTTTTATACCTAATAATAAATTCATAATAACTTCACAAAACTGTTTTTTTCCTCCCTATTTCAAGAATCAATCTTTTCATTTCACCTTAAAAAGGGGCTGTTCTTGATTTAATCCCATTTTTTTTCCCTTCAAAAACCCCATTATAAAGATCCAAGTAGAAAACCCTAGAAGTGTAAAAAAAAATGGATTTTGTCACAGCACGAGGAAATAATTTCACTACATCAGGCAACAACATGGCTCAAGGTACAAACTTTATTGCCAACAGTACTACCATGATTGCGTCCTCGGTTCCTCCGTTGAGTCGATATGAAAATCAGAAACGTCGTGATTGGAACACATTTTGCCAGTACGTCAGGAACCACCACCACCCTCTTACACTTCCTCAATGCAGTGGAGGACATGTCCTGGAATTCCTCAGGTACGACATACTGTTAAATTTTTGACCATCTCGTCTAAAAATTTAAGTTATGATGATTGAGGTTTTGTACATGAAAGTGGTCAACTTTTGGAGAGAGATTTTTTATTTATTTTTTTATAAAAAATAATAATAGCAAATTACTAGATTGAGTTTTGATGATTTTTTTTTTATAAGATTGATGAGTTAGAATTTATGAATTCGAAATAAATTATTTTTATACATTGGATGGAGCTTTTGATTAAATATTTAGATTAAGAACTATTGAATTCTGTCGAATTCATTAGCACAAATGATAGCTCCACCCCTGCATGAATAGATGTAGTTTTACCCAAAAAAATGAAGTCAGTCATCTTCCTTATTCTGAATGAAAAAAATTAATTTTTTTCATGAAAAGTACTTTTTAACAATCAAAAACTAGAAGGTGAATTACTGTGAGACACAAAAGTCCCCCATACATTGGTGGTTAATGGGATAGGTAGTCTCCTTATAATGTTTATACAATCTTCTTTTCTTTGAGTTAACTTTTAGGGTGTGAGTTAGACCTAATATCTTCTTCAATATGGTATTAGCACGGCTCGTTTTACCCAATGTTAGATCCCAAAAAATTATTAAAGCATCAGATGCCAAGTATTGGGCGTGAATGGTATTGAGACTACATTCTTCAATAGTTACTTTTTTGAAAAATTATTTTTTGTCACATTTTCATTCAATTTACTTTCCTCAAGAAGTGATTGAAGACATCTTCCCCCCTTTTGAACACAAAAAAACTTCAATGTTCTTGCAAACAAAAACTAAAACTTAATTTATTTTTCTAGAAAATATTTTCTACCATACTTTCGTTCAATCATCTTAACTTTCTTGAAAAGTGAACGAAGTCATTTTTCTTCTTCCAGACGAAAAATAATTAATATTCTTGCAACTAAAATCTAAAAATTGACTTATGTTTCTTGAGAAAAACGTTTTCTATCACACTTTTATTCAATTTACTTTCCTCAAAAGTGAGCAAAATCACGCCTTCTTTCCACCCCCAACAAACACTGCCTTTAATGTTTTCCCAACCAAAAACTAAAAATTGACTTGTTTTGGGAAAACATGTTTCATCACCCTATCATTTAATTTACATTCAGTGAAAAGTGAGTGAAGTCATTTTTCCCCTTCTGGATAGAACAAACCTTTAATGTTCTCAAATAAAAAACTAAAGACTAACTTATTTTTCTGAAAAAATATTTCTCTTTCATAATATAATCATTCAGGTTTTCAGGAAATATTCTCTCTGCCTCTATGGTAGTGGTAAGATCTTCGTACATTCTATCCTCCCCATACCCCATTTGTGAGATTTTACTGGGTATGTTGTTATTGTATAATATAACCATTCAATTTATTTTTCTTAAAGACGAGTGAAGTCAGCGTCCCCCCACCTCCACCCCCGTTTTGAATAGAAAAAAGCTCTAATAATATTCTCAATTTTGCACAACCAAAAACTAGACATTATCTGATTTTTTTCAAGAAAACATATCCGATGACGTTTCATTCAATTTACTCTCCCCGAAAAGTGAACAAAGTCACCCCTTCCCCCCTCTAGACACACAAAAGAAGAAAGATATTTAGTGTTCTCGCAATCATTAAAATTGACTTATTCATTAAAAATTATATCACTTTCCGTCACACAATTAAGAAAATATATATTATTAATTTTCATTTATTTAATTATATCTTCAACAGGTATCTGGATCAGTTCGGAAAGACCAAAGTCCACAATCAAAATTGTCCATTTTTTGGACTACAAAATCCTCCAGCACCTTGTCCTTGTCCATTAAGGCAAGCTTGGGGGAGTCTTGATGCACTAATTGGTAGACTTAGAGCTGCCTATGAAGAAAATGGTGGAAACCCAGAAAATAATCCATTTGGGGCAAGAAATGTGAGGATATTTTTAAGAGAAGTGAGGGAATTTCAATCTAAATCAAGAGGGGTTAGTTATGAAAAGAAGAGGAAGAGGCCATCATCATCAACAAATAATAATAAGCAGAAAATAATTATGGCGGTTGATGGTGATGACTGTAACACAGATGCAGGTTTTTGCGGACGCATAACAAATATCGGCACCAATAATTGAGGAAGGGAGTACTCATAGTAATCAGGAGATTACAAAAATAGTCTATTGCAGAAATGTAAGAGTAAAGTTATATATATATGATCCAATGTGATCGATTTATATTTTCTCAAATTTACTGTATGTATGTATGTGAGAGGTACTGAAATGTGCACCATTTTATTGAATAATTGTGTAACTGAAATTAAGATATATATATATATATATATAGTGTTAGAAAACCTATGGTAGTTATAAAGGAGAATGTGAAATTAAATTAGAATATGATTATGCATGCATATTGTTTATATTATAATATAATTAGGTGTTTGTCAATAAAAAATTTGGCATAGATAATCGTAGTGTGGTTTAATTATCTCTTTTTTGACTTAATGTTATGGTATATTTAATATGTGTAAGGAATTTTTAGGGTATGTGTGCGTTTAAACTGCATAAGATAATTTATCTATTTTTTTGTAAGTAATAAGTTTCGCTTGTTATGAATATTTAGTTATAGTTTTTTTAAATGACCTAATTGTGATGAACATAAATTAGAATTTTTAAGTTTTTATTCTAAAGTTACTAGAATTTGTAACTAATTATGCCACAATTTAATATTTGTGTTCAATCACTATATAAACACAATATAATATCTCACTCTCAAAGAAAATTATTAGATAGTTTGCAAAAGAACTTTATAGTATATATCGTATTTTAACTTTTTATGGCAGATAACTTATAATCTCATTTTATGTAATTAATTCAAGTTTTTATGAATGGCTAATTAGCTGTGACAAATATAACTAAGATTTTCAAGCCTTTATTCAGAATTTACTAAAATTTGATTTAAATGTGTCATAATTGAATGTTTTCATTCACTCACTGTATAAACAACAACAACAACATTACTCAAATGTTTCAAAGATTTCCGCTCATTGCGAGGTAAGGGGGGATTGGATGTACGCAGCCTGACCCCTATGTTTAAAAACATAGCGGGACTGTTTTCAGATGATCCATGATGAGCGTCGAAAGTTGCATTGACTAACTGTTACTTCACAAAGTGCAAACAATTTAAAAAGCTATTTTACTTTATTCCATCATACCCAAAGCTAAAAAATAGTGAATTTTTAGCTCCATCCGAGATTGATGGAATACTCACTGTATAAACACAATATAATATAGTATCTCATTCTCGGAAAAAAAAAGTTGACCTGACGATCTTTTCATGAAAAAAAAAAGTATTGGCCTGAATAAATTAGTCTACACTTAATCAAAATATACAATTTTTTTTCTATTAATTGTTCAAAATCCTAAAAAATGTTGAAATTAATATTTGCAATGACCATATGAATATAAGCAGATAGTGATAAATGCAATTTCAGCTACTAACAGAAGAAATCATAATAGCTTTTTGTCCATTTATATAATGCGAGTACTAGTTACGTACATTTTTTTAGTCCTCTCACGTCCAAATTAAATGCTACCTATCATTATTTTTGAAAAATAATTTCAATTTGATATTTAGTGTCTGTGTTGAAATCGAACTAAAATTAAATTCGTTTATTGCAGGATTCATTACTAAAGATAACACTCCTAACAAAAAAATTAATAGAATTTTTATTGAAAATCTGTTAGTAAATTGATCATTATGCATAATTTTTATTGAAAATTCCATATTTCCAATGGATTTTCTATGGAAATTATCATTTTATTCAGTATTTGTCACAATATATTCCATTAAATTTACATTGATAAAGTGAATAATAACTTTATTCAATATTATTATTGTATGTATAACTTAAATCCCCAATAATTGGTTTAAAAAGATTCTTCACCTAGTGACTACTAGCTTTATCTCATTATCCAATACAAGATTTTATGTCATGTTAATGCTACTTAGTATAAGAGTTCCAATATAATACATTTTCATTCTTATTCATAGATTTTAAATTCGAATTTATCAGATGGAATTGCGTTTATGAATTGTATTTTAGTACAATGTGAAAAATTTGAATTTATTCATAATGATCAAATTAGAACTGATCTTATTTTTACTCTACCCATCATTTTCTATACAATTTTAAAATATTTTAATCTCACATGGCATCACACTGATTAAAAAAAAAAAGGAACAATTTTTTTTATTATCTTTTTCGTGCATGTATAAGATTATTAAATCCATTCTTTTATTTCATGTGTTGATAATTTTAAACTTAAATTTTTTTTTACAAAATATCCATATTTTGCCAAAAATCATGTATGATATGTTCATCTGACACGATTTCAGAATGACAAAGGAAAGAACTTTTTTTCTATTACCTTTCTCACGCATGTATATGATCATTGAATTCATTCTTTGATTCTATATTGATCATTTTGAATTAAAAACAATTCTTTCTTTATGAATATTCACATTATATAAAATATTGATACAAATTCAATTTAGTAGACTCCAATACTAATATCGAAATAGAAAACCAAAACAAATACATGAAAACTATTGAACATCCTAGCTAGATTCTTATTTACTTTAATTGGAAAGTTGATTTATATTAAATTAACTACTATAGCCCCCACCCCCACCCCCCACCCCACAAACAACTGTAGCATCACAATAAACTATATATATAAGGTTCTTTTATGGAGGACAAATTCAAGATATTAGTGGATAACAGGAGAGCCTATAATTAGGTATTGACTTATAATATAATTATAATCAGATTAGATCTATTATTAAATAGTAAAAAATGGAGATCGTGAATTAGAGTCGCAAATTGATGGTACATTTAAGTGTTTGTTTCTTTCTTTTATTATGTGTTAACATTATATGTTAGTTTTATCTTATTAGTTGCTTTTTTTGTCTCCTTCTCTTCCTTTCTGTCATATCTAGTTATTTCTGTTTACGAATTTTGAGATGAGGGTTCCCATGAAATAACCTCTCTACCTCTATAGTAGTGGTAAGGTCTGTGTACATTCTACCCTCTCCAGACTTCACATATAAAATTTTATTGAGTATGTTATTGTTATTTATTATTAAACTAAAAGACAAAACCACTCATATTTGGGATTTTGAATATTGTTAATATAAATCCATAGAGATCTTATAAAGTTTTAGAATATGACAGCTTACTAATATCAATTATTTTACTCCTCCGACATCCTTTAATTAGATTTGCATATTTTAAACAACGATAAAGTTATCTTTATATAATTTATAAATCTTGAGTTTAAATTTTAAAAATAATCATTAATATATAAATTCTATAACTAATATAAAATATTTTGTGCATTAAATTGTATTTTTTTAGTCTAATTTGTTAGCCTCCTTTGTGAGAATGCCTTTTTATCTACACTAGTATTTATTTATAATTGTAATGCTAAAAATCTTGAAGAAGAATATTTAGAGCAATAAAATATGATGTACTCCAATAATTATGTGCATACTCCATTAAAGAGACAAGAGAAAGAGGTGTCTTGTCAAGGAGTTTAAATTCTATATATTAATATTTATATAATTAAATCACAAATAAATCTTTAATATATTACTAAGAGGTACTTAGTAAAGAATATGGTGGCTAACATATAAAGTCAAAAGTCTTTACACTAGAAAGATGTTTGGCCAAGCTTACATATAAGAATTTCTTTAACTTATATTATGTGTTTGAGTAATTGATAAAGTTATTGTCATCTGGTTAGAAGGTCATGGATTCAAGTCTTGTTAACAGCTTTCTAATGAAAATGCAAGATAAGGTTGTGTACAATAGACCCTTGTGGTCGGATCATTCTTCGAATTCTACGCATGACAGAAGTTTTAATGCACCGAACTTGCCTCCCTTTTTTTTAGCTTGATACTTATCGCCTCAAAAGTATTTACATGAAGATGAATAAAGCACAAAATATTTTTAATTATGTGAGATATTACCTTAATCCAAAAAATATATATAATGTGGGATACATTTATGTATAGTCATAATACATAAATGTGTTTTTTAATTTGACCTTAATTGATATTTATGTCTTCTAATATTAGGTACATGTGCAAGTAGACACATTAAACTATCCAAAAATAAAATAAATAGATATATACATGCGTCTGATATGATGTTCTGTATCCTACAGGACATCCTATGTGTATTATATCATATAGGACATGTGTAACATAAATATTAGTTGAAATCGTATTTTTTTTATATATATGTAATTGAAGACTTGAATCATTTCATGACTATATTTAGTTTAGTACAAATGTTTCAAAGTTCAAGCATAATATTACACTTCTTTAAATTTTACAATACTTGTTAGTTACCTTTCTAGGAAACAGCCTCTCTACTTCTCTGAAGTAGCGGTAAGGTCTGCGTACAATCTCCCCTCCCCAGACCCCACCTGTG
>JAOTQJ010019452.1:0-17031 GCA_025642045.1 Solanum sejunctum | reverse complement strand
TATATTATTTCTTTTAAAAAATCATATATATATAGAATATAAGTATTTATTATATATTTTATCAAAAAGTGAGCTTTATCAATTCACTTTTTTACTAACTTGTACCAGTTTTATTTTAAGAATGACCAAATTTTATCTAAATAATTAAACTTAAAAAATACTTTTTTTTAATGGAACATGACTATTTAATAAATAAATCGGTTATAATTTAATTAGTTAAATTAGAGCAAAACTTGACAATCCAAGTCCCCTCAAAATCAACCGATCAACGTGCCACGTAGGCAACACAAGGATTGTGTTTCTTCTTTAATTCTTAGCCCTTATATTTAAATCCAACAAACCTTATTAATTTGGATATATTATATTTTTAATTTTCTGATTTATTTGTAAACATTCGATCAAAATGATCGGACGATCCTAATTAATCTAGACTATCTTCCCTTTTCTTTCGTACCCTATGCCTCTTTTTCGTTTTTCTCCAAGAAGTTCATAGGCTCATTGTTATTCTCTATCTTCTTTGCCCAAATTTCGTCAGATTTATCATATCATATTTTTTTTACTTTACTGACACACATCACCTTAGTCTCCTGATACCCACTGCTATTTTCAAGTATCGCCTGACATCGTCACCAACGTAAGTCACGTTTAGAAATCGGTCAAAATCATGAAAGAAGGAAGGATCTTCAAGATTTACTCATGGATTCTGTCACAAATAGCCTCCAAAATGTCTCCATCAACTCGATCTGAAAAAATCTCTTAACAAATTTTTTTCCAAAATGAATCCCAATCTTGCTATAAATAGAAATGGTTTTTCACTCCAAAGAAATTGAAAATAGAATGGAAAAACACCAAGCACAGATCAAAAGAGAACAGTGACTTCATAGAAAAAAACAGAAACATACTTCTAGCAATACAATCGAAGTTCTTTTGTCCTTTCTTTCTCGGCTTGATTTTGGATTTGGAGAAAGTGGTGACCAGAATCCTTGACATTGAACCCCTTGTTTTCTGCTCTACATAAGGTCAGTGTCCATCCCCGTTTATGTTCTATACTTCAAATATGTATAAATGTTACTCTCTTGGGAACGCGTTATCATAGTTGAAGGCATATTGAGATTGTAGAAGTGCAACTTCCATATTATCGTTGCAATAAATTGAGAAAAAGGAGAAATAACTAAAGTTTGATTTGACATGTCTTTTTTTCTTTCCATTAATGTACTGAATGTTGCATTCTCATCATTTGTTTTAGAAAACTATTTTAATTGATGGTGTCTTATATAGTGTAGTATTGCTTAGTTTAATCTATGAACATAAATGGATGAGGAAAGAATCACTTATATCTTAAAAAGAAAAATTCTCTCAGGATTTGTACTGCAAGTGCCATTTGACCATATTCTTCACCATATTGAAACTAGCATGTTATAAAATCATTAATCATAAGAAAGATCACTGACTTAATCTTTCAAAATATGACTTAACTATAAAGATTCTTAACCACTTCATTTAGTGTACTAAAGTGACTGTTTTGTATATAATTTTCTACTATATTAATAATAAAAGTGATCAGCTTTGGATTTGTTCTTGTTATTACGTATGACAATTTTTGGCCAAAAAACCTTTCTATACAAGCAGCTGATGACAATTTAAAATAGACAAGTAAATGATATTTTAACATGCTATTAGTAGAAATGCAATATTTTAATGTACATCATCTTCTATTTCTCTTCCTTTATTTTTCATGTACAGCTTAGGAGCTAGAGTTCTATTCTGGAACTTGTTTTGACCTAAAATATTGCGCCAACAGCTATTAGAATCGTCACTATACTAGAAGTCTCGTAAATCAGGAGTCAACATTTCTTGTCCTTCCCCATCACCATTTGATTATATTTCTTGTCATATTAATCAAGTAATATTCTTTTATGTGAATGTTGATACATTAACTAGCTTTTTTTTTTATTTTGTAGATTATTTTATGATGAGCATTGTTTGCTAACGAATCTAGTGCTGACGTTCGTAGTATTGACAATTTTTTAAAATCATTATTCTGGAAAGATTTCTTTTGCAATAGATCAAAGTCCTTATTAAAACTTAAAGTTCTCAAACTAATTAACCGCCAAAATAATCACCTTAGAAATAAATTATTTATCATAGCGAATGTTGATCTAATATTTTATAAGATTAATATAATCATAGAATGGACCCCCAGAATTAGGCCACTCTAAGTTCTAATTTGATTTTCTCAAATAAAATGTAATATTTTCATTTAGGTCATTTTAACTTTTAATGAATTTCTCTTTAAATAATAAAATGAAATGTATTTGATCAGTTTAAACTTTATTGACTAATTTCTTACAAATTGTTAAACCTTTTAAAATAAACATCTCCGAGATGTAATGGTCCTTTTTTACATAAGTTTTCAAGACTATTTTCTTGTTAAACAAGTTCAATAATACAAGGTATGTATATGTATATGCTATACATTAAGTATATATTTTATCTTAATTTTCTCTATACTTGGCATATCATTTTCTACAAGCCATATTCTAATTTTATATCCATCATTTTTTATGAATGTTATTTATTTATAGGCAAAAATACAAAATTTGATGTCGTACTATACTTTTACTGCGATATGTAGTTATTATCATTATATAAGTGCACATAAATAAACCAATAATCTTCACATATTTTTGACAACATTCATAAATATATTTTATTTTATTTTATGAACATATAAGACCAAACACTTTAACGTAATTTTACATCAGTTTGGTTACTTATTTTATTTCAAAAATCTCATTTCATTTAATTATTACTCAAATTATATATTTTATTATATATCTACACAAAACTACCCTATATCATCTTTCATATTGATTTTGTAAATAAAGTGATAATATTTCATACCCAATATTTTCATGAATTTTTTACGATAAATTTTATAGGTTTATTTTTCTCAAATAATTTTAAACATGCGCCTATATTTTTCTAACATATAAATTACCCCCACATTTCAAGTTCATTCATTTATTATATTGATTATTTACTTTCATTTCATAAAAATAATAATAATATAGTCTTATTAAAGCTTTTCATGGATATTATGATCAATACATATAACATACCTTGTATTTTGTTTCTTTTTCTAACTCAAAATAATCATTTTTCTATCACTAACTTTTTAGAAAAATAATTGAATAGTTTTTCACTAATTGTATTCTTCTAAGCTAAATTTAAGGACCATCTACGGATATGCTCTGAGGGATGCGTAATACCTTCCCCTCGAGTAATCAAAATTCTTAAAATTTTACTGGTTTCACAAATCAAAACAGAGTCTATATTTAGATTTTTCTTAAATTGGTTTCCTAGTGTTTTCCTTAAAATTAGGTGGCAAATCTAAAATATTTTTTCAAAAAACCAGAGAGCGCAACTACAAGATGTCGCGAGCTATTTCGACCGGTTTGAAAATAGGGCGTGACAAACATAAACATGAATGCATTCAAATGACGTAGGGGCTGACACATAAGGCTTATAATCACATAGGAGACTTAGAATTAGCACCTTAGGTTTGAACTGAATGAAAGAGATAGGGATATCACTTTTGCATGTTCGCTTCGGCCTCCCATATAGCACTTTCGACTTGTTGATTCCTCCAAAGGACCTTAATAGAAACAATAATCCTTGTTGCTCAACCTTTTCACTTGCCTATCCAAGATCTCTACTGGAACTTCTTCATACGTCAAGTTGTCTTCAACAATACCCACGATATTCAATGGGTCAATAGCATTCTGATCACCCACATACTTCCTCAACATAGACACATGGAAAATCGGATGAACCAAATTCATTTCACTAGTAAATTCTAACTCATAGACCATGTTATGAATACTCCTCAACATACTATAAGGACCCACAAATTTTGGACTTAACTTACCCTTCTTACCAAAATGAACCACACCCTTCATGGGCGACACCTTCAAATAGACCCAATCACCAACTTTAAATTCAAGCTCTATTCTTTTCACATCAGCATAGGACTTTTGATGACTTTGGGTTGTTTTCAACTTTTCTCTAAGTAACCTTACCT
Organism: Solanum sejunctum; assembly: GCA_025642045.1. Taxonomy (NCBI): domain Eukaryota; kingdom Viridiplantae; phylum Streptophyta; class Magnoliopsida; order Solanales; family Solanaceae; genus Solanum; species Solanum sejunctum. Next base: position 12,947 of record JAOTQJ010019452.1, on the reverse strand, counting down.
TCTCCATAGCCTCCATAAGCAAATCCAGACCCAACAAAGCCATTTCTCCCACTTAAAACCACCCAACCAGTGATCTACAACATCTACCATAGAGGGCCTCAAAAGGAGCCATACCAATGTTAGAATGATAGTTATTGTTATAAGCAAACTCAATCAATGTAAGATAATCATCTCAACTATCCTTAAACTCCAAAATACAAGCCCTAAGTGTATCCTCAAGAGTTTGGATAGTTCTTTCGGCTTGGCCATCCGTTTAGGGGTGAAAGGTCGTACTAAGCTTTACCTTGATCCCAAGACCCCTTTGAAAGGACCTCCAAAAATGTGAAGTGAATTGAGCACCACGATCCATATGATACATAAGGGCACCCCATCAATCTCACCAACTTATGAATATATAATTTAGCATTGTCTTTGGCCTTATAAGTAGTCTTAATCAGTAGAAAATGAGTCGAGTTTGTCATCCTATCAATCACAACCAAAATAGAATGAAAATCCTTCCTAGTCTTAGGCAAACCAACCACAAGATCCATGTTAATTTCTTTCCACTTCCAATTAGGAATCTCTATATCTTGGGTTGAGCCACCCGACCTTTGACACGGCTTTGACTTGTGGGTAACTATGACAATCGAATATAAATTTGTCAGTGTCTTTCTCCATACCTCCCAACCAAAACACATCCCTCAAATCTCTATACATCGTGGTAGAACCAGGGTGAATGGAATAGGAAGAATTATGAGCCTCATCAAGAATCTTTTTTCTCAAATCATCAACACAAAACACACACAACATACCTTCATACCTAAGGGAACAATCTACCCCTTGGGAGAAAACCTCCACCTTGCCCACTTTCACCAAGGACTTAAATTCTAACAAGGAGGGATCAAGATATTACTTTGCTCTTAGCTTATCAACCAACGAAGGTTTTGAGCCATCAACAACCATAATACCACTATTATCTACCTTTTCAAACCTAACTCCCAATCTAGCCAATGGATGAACCTCCCTAGCCACATCTTTGCCCCCACCAACCACATGAGCTAGGCTACCCATAGACACCCTACTCAAAGCACCCACCACAACATTAGCCTTTCTGGGATGATAATGTACACTTATATCATAATCCTTAAGAAGTTCTAACCACCTTCATTGTTTCAAGTTAAGATCCTTTTGAGTGAACATATATTGGAGACATTTATGATCGGTGAACATATCAACATGCACCCCATACAAATAATGATGCCAAATTTTCAAAGCAAAAACTACACCAGCCAATTCAAGATCATGAGTAGGATAATTCTTTTCATGCACATTGAGTTGCCTAGAAGCCTAGACTATCACCTTACCATTTTGCATTACAAAGCAACCCAAAATAACTTGGGAGGCATCACAATACACAACAAACCCTTCCAACCCTTCTGGTAGAGACAAGATAGGAGCGGAGACAAGCTTATCCCTCAAGGTTTGGAAACTCCTTTCACACTCATTGGTCCACACAAACTTAGCCTTCTTTTGAGTCAATTTAGTCATGGGGGAAGCAATAGAAGAGAACTCATCCTTCTTCTCCACAAACAACACTAGTATACCCCAAGGTGATTTGCTAGGCCTAATAGAACCCTTCTTTAACAAATCCCTCAATTACTTATTCAACTTCTTTAACTCCGCTGGGGTCATACGGTAAGGGGGGATAGAAATGGGTTGAGTATCAGGAAAGAGGCCTATACCAAAGTCTATTTTCCTTTCGAGAGGAACACAAGGAAGGTCACTTGGAAAGACATCAAGGAACTCACTTACCACTAGAACCGACTCTATAGGAAGGACTTTGGACTCAACATCCCTAACCCTCACAAGATGATAGAGACACCCTTTAGAGATTAACTTTTGAGCTTTAATGCAAGAGATAAAACTATCCTTGACCACCACATCATGACTCTCCCACTCAAGAATGGGTTCATTTGGGAATTAAAATTTGACCCTACGGGTTCTATAATCAATAGAGGCATAGTATGCATGCAACCAATCCATCCCAAGAATAATGTCAAACTCTAACATGTCCAACTTAACAAAATCACAAGGCAACATTTTATGCAAGATACAAATGGGATAATTTTTACCTCTGTAGCAACAATAGATGCATCAATAGGAATATACCTTATAAGAGTCACACAATAATTTGGGCTCAACATGAAACTTTTTGGCAATAAGAGGAGTAACAAAAGAAAGAGTTGCACCTGAGTTTATCAATACACACACATCAAAAAGTCAAAATCTTTTAACATACCGGTGAGGACTTCGGGAACCTTATCAACCCCTTGCATTCCTTGAAGAGCATAAAATCGATTGTGCCTTGGGGAACGACCTTGTTGTACTCCTCTACCCAAATGAACCATATTAGCACCCAGGCCTTAAGGACGAGCATCCTTACCCTTATTGCAATTTCAAGGGCAATCCATCACCTTATGCCCCACCTCTACATAACCATAACAACCATTAGTATTCCTCAAACATGGGCCACTATGGCCCCTACCACATCTTGGACACACATCATTAGGACCCACACCACCATCACCTTGGTCCCTTGGGATGTTATTGGCAAACCTCCTATTAGAAACATGAGAAGACACTTGGCCTTGATGAAACTGGCCACCTTTGCGACTTTGGAACTTACCCTCAAAATAGGTCCTCTTGGCCTCATGACCCCTTCTCTTCCTCAACGTTTCCTCCACCATTTGTTTGGCATAAATCATCAAGCAGGATAAGTCCATATCACTAATAAAAATAGTGGACCGACACCCCACACTCACCAAGTTGGATACACATATCAAGAACTTGTTCATTCTAGACCTTGGGCCGACAACCCAGTGTGAAACATATTTTGAGAGTTGGTTAAACTTGAGGGCATACTCCCTCAAACTCATAGATCCTTGCTCAAATTCATGAACTCCACCATTTTGGCCTATCTAAGCTCCAGAGGAAAGAACCGGTTAAGGAAAGCCACCTTAAACTCCTGCTATAAAAAAACACATTGTTGTTCCCTTTCTCCTCTTTCCATTGAGTGTATCATATTTGGGCCATCCCCTTGAGTTAGTAAACCGCCAACTCCATCTTCTCTTCTGACTCACACCCATGATAGCTAACACCTTGTATACCTCATCAATAAATTCTTGAGGGTCCTCATATACCTTAGACCCATTGAACTCTATTGGGTTCATCCTCATAAAGTCCCTCATCCGAGATGCCGGAGTAGTTGCATGAGGGGCTGGGGCCCCTTGGTTGGCTTGCTTAGCCATAACTTGAGCTAGTAAAGTGAGAGCATCCTAGAGCTCACGATGAGCCGGTTGTTACTCGGGTATGCAGACTCTTCTTCCTCTTGTGTTAGGCATGATCTTGCATAGCAAAGAACAATCATTTAGGGGGAAAAACTAATCCTAACTTCTATAGCATGACATAGATCAAGAAGAAGGGAAACATTTTCTAAAATGACTCATAGCCTCTTACTCATAGTTGTGGAACACAACCATGAATAAGACTCTAGTAAACGCGGTATATTAGATGACGAGGACTATTAACAACCTAGTGCTCTAATACCAAGCTTTTCAGGACTCAAGCCTAGGGCCTAGATATGATACAGCACATGGGGAACCCAAAGGGACCCCAAGCAAGCCTCTTAACATATCATTACACCTCATTGGTCGCGAAAGTAATAAAACAACAACAAGAGTATAGAGCAAGGATAAGGGACTAAAGGAAACTTTTCCATATCATAAAACATTAAAGAGTCAAGAGCGAGGCAAACATATAGCATCCTTACATAACTTGTCTAACAACACCTCTACACATAGAACTTAGGGGGGGCTAAGACAAGCAATCGAGCTCACCCTCATAGACAAAGCTTACAAATAAAGTAAAGAGAGTCTCAGCATAACATAAGAGCAAAGACATCATCCTCGGAGTTGAGGACTCACCAATTAGATTGAGAGATCGTACTAGCCACATGGAGGATGAGGATGATCAAGCGGGGCTCGATTTCTACATGGTAACATCATGTAGGCATAGAGTATGTATTAGTACATTTAAATGTACTAAGTATGTAGGATGCAATGCAACAAGAGATAAGCAACATAATTCAAATGCATAAACATAGGCAATGAATAAGCATATAGCAATATGGCATGCATGGATGATGCTTAGAGTAAATCATGCCTATATAGAACATAATACGTGTGTAAGAAGTGACCATCAATATAGAATATCCAAGGCCTACCACCCCCTTGGAGAGGCGATTGAGGTACAAACCCCTTAACGTGGTTATTGAGCTATATACCCTCCAATATGATAGCACGGGCCTACTACCTCCCAAGCGAGGCAATCGAGGTATAAACCCCTCAATATGGTTATTGAGGTACATACCCCCCCCCCAAATCACAGTAGCATGGGCCTACTACCTCCTAATCAAGGCAATCGGGGTGTCAACCCCTCAATGTAGTTACCTAGGCCTACTACCTCCCGAGCAAGGCAATCGAGGTACGAACCCCTCAACGTCATTACCCAGGCCTACAACCCCCTGAACGAGGCTTAGTCATATCACAATACTATATAGTAAAGTGACACATATATACAATTCCTTTCATCATCATAAAGTCATTCAAATCCTAAGCCATGCTTTAGATCATTAACAACTCAAGAATCCATAGCCAGACATTTTATCAAACACTTGGCGAGTGTGTAATACTAGTGTAAAGTTATACAATTCAACAGTGAAAATTATGCAAGAAAATTCAATGTGAAACCACCCACCAATACTTGGTAATACCATCATGCAATATACATCAAAATCCTTCATCAAATCTCAAGATAGATCCAAGATTCGTAGCTCAAAACATACTTAAACAGTCACACTTTTACAAAACCCGAAATAGTTCATAGTCAAATTCATAGTAAGTAAAACCCATAAGTAAATCAACTTAAAACATAAGATTTAGGTAAAAAAGAAGTTTAGGCACCATGGGTGGAAGGAAACAATCATTGAACCCTGCATACCTTGACTTTGGAAAATCTTTGATGAAGATTGGAAATAGAAATTTGAAGCTTGAGTGAAATCCTTACGATCCAGATGAGTTTTGGGACTTGAAATTTGAGGTAAAATATTTATCTAAGTGTTTGAGAGAGTATTAGAGAATGTCTTGTATTATATGAAGCTAAAATACGGCTAAGTATAGGTATTTTCACGCATGGGAAGACTTCAGTCCAAGACTCAAAAGCCTTGGACAGAGATAAAAAATCACTCGCAACAAAATACACAGGTTTGCACCTGGTCTGTGATCTAGACCTATCGCGGAGGCAAATTTTAAACTGGTCCACGATGGTTGCGCATTGCGATACCATCAAGGATCGGCATTGCTTTGCGCAAACTTGAGAAAATGAAATTTCACTATGGTTACTCTACAATTGGGGTTAGATCCATGCTCCACTCAATATTTTTCTATGATTAAGAATATGATGTCAAATTTTTGATATCATGTACGAATTTTGAGATATATAGAAATTACGATCCTGGAAACTTTTGAGACACATTTTCAGGCACTTTTCCTGGGGTCATTTCATCAATTTTCTTTTCTAATTTATTTTCTTAGTATTTATCCAAAATATCTTATATTTACATGTGGTTGCATTTTTTGACAGTCAAAAGTTCAAGTGATGCTCCAAGCATTATCCTATAGTTTTCTTACATTTTGAAGCTTAGACATGGCCGAAAAGGTTCGTGCCAAGCAACTCTTGAAGGACTATAGAAAACTTTGTAATGTATATATCTTTGTTCCTTTAGTAAATATATTATACATAAATTAGTACATCTTCCTGTACTTGTAATGAAAATAGATATGCCAGAGGTCCTACTTAAGGTCAAGTTAATCACATTGGTAAATGTCATAATATTGTTAGATGAGAACTTCACACAATTATTATCAGGCGACAACTTTGGAAAGATAGAACAGAGGAATACTTCTATCTGTAAGATTTGACAACACCAATTTTTTAATGGATGAACCACAGTAGTTAAATTTAGCATAGTTGAAATTTGTTTTGCTTGAACTATTTAATAATATTGATGGGTGCATGCAAGATTCTCCAAAAGTAATGCACTTTTAAAAAGTACACATGACCAAGAAAACATGCCATACACCCAAAAAGCTTTGCTCTTGTGAGGGGCCATAGAGGCATTAATGATTCCTTTGTTGCACCATGTGCACAACAGAGAAGGCCATAATTGTAACAATTTTTTGCATCTTCCTTATAATTCCAATGTACATGCTACATTATATGCAACCTGATTAACTAATCATAGATATGAATTTGTTCAAATATATTGTTGTTATGGTACTTTATCACACAAAATAAGTGTCACATGTTTATCTTGATATAGTTTTCACGCAGCTGTTGTTGTTTTTCTAAAAAGGTATAAATGAAAGACTTCTTTCGCAGGTTGTAGAAGCTTTGCCACAATATTTTGGGAGGCAATAAACGAATTTGGTAGTTGAAGGTGAACGATTTTAGAATTTGGAAGAGCTAGAACTTCATTAAAGTTATTTTTATATTACTTTATTCTTCACATGTCATTTGCAGAGTTTTTTTGACTGCTATTATTGATTTTCTATCACTTTTCATTATTATAGATAAGAAACCATAAAGGAGAATTGTTGAGCCATCCATGAGGTAGCTCTGGTGTAGGGGTGGCAAAATTAACCTAACTCGCCCAACCCCCGATCCAATTTAGTATCATGACTGGCGCTAAGGGAAAGAATTCCAAAGCAACTCTTACTAAGATTTAGCAGAAAATTAGGCAGAGTTTTCTTTGTTTTTTGGCTTATCCAAATTTTAACTTGTCTCAGAGTTCAACAACACACTAAGAGCATCTCTCAATTAAGCCACGACATTCATAAACAATCTAATCACCACACCATAATACTAATACATCTCTAAATAAGAAAAGAAATCTAAAACTAATCACATGGCTACAATATGAATGAATACTCATTACTCTTATCAAGAGATTAACTTGAAGCGACTCTACGAATTCAAGAAAGGTACATAACAATAGATAACTCATTCCCATGCGAACAAGTGTGAGGATCACCATGGAATTGACTTACTAGCTCTAATTAACAAAATTCTCACCGGTATCACCTATATTATATGTAAAAAAATAGCAAGGAGTGAGATGCTGGCTCAGTGAGGGAGAATGCTTAACTGCAATCGTTTTAATGAGGGACCAATCAAAAAATATGCTAGTTTGATAATCAAAATCATGTAACAAATACTCTTTTCAACATAAGATAACCATAATTAATCTTTTTTATCTACTTAAGTAAAATCAACTTGACCATTTGCAAAGAAATTTAGTAAAACACTTTCATATCAAACTCAGTAAAACACTAAGGTCTACTCCAATTTAAAACTTTTCTTTATAAACCATATAAACTTTTTCAAGCAGTACAAGTCATGTAAATCTTGTAATCATCATGTCAACTTAATAAAAGCACATGTAAAAGTACTTATATCTCAAGTGAAAGCCCACAATCATTGAAATAATGGTAATAATCTCAATTATCAATATATTTGTCTTGTAAAAATATGATCATTTCGAATAGTTATTACGGTATCAAATCAAGTTAAGGACTTATCCCATATGTAAATTCAAATCATTTGATAACAATTCACTCTATAAATCATGTTCAAATTATAAAATTGTATAAAATACAAATTGGGTTAAGATTACTACTCGAAGTACTTTTGTCGAAGTACCAAACTTGTCACCTCAAGCACATCCGTAAGGCCTCCTTCAATCAATCTATAGCCACATCATATTGATCGTGTATTGATATCCTCGCTTAGGCTAATTTATACTTTAATACCCAACCCTCAACATTTCGAGAAAAGGCTCCAAAGTTGTCCAAATGCCTAACCAGTGCCTTGATTTCATAAACTAACTCTTTTTCAATTAATTTCACCTTGTAATAAACCAACATAATATACTACCCATATACTTTTTTTGTCCTTTATATCCTATATGTTAAAGTATTAGGGTTTACAATTCAAGAATTATACACTCTTTCTATTCATGAAATCTAGAAAATTTCTCTATTTCTCTAATCCAATATTTCTTAAACTCTTAAGCTCTGTTCTACAGTTGTGGAACGCTTACAAATTAAATTCAGAAACTTACCTTCCTCTTTCACTTTTCTCTTAAAGAAACAACTATCAAAGATCAACAATTCTTTTTCTTACTCCTTCATGTCGAGGGAGACACTAAGGTTTCATTGTTGTTGTTTTGGAAAAGGACTTTAATGACCTAAAAAGTGCCCGAAAATGTGCCTCAAAAGTGCTCAAAATTGTAATTTCTATACATTTCAAAATTTGTATGTGATATCCAAAATACGACTTCATATTCTTGTTCAGGGGGTCAAATTAGGTAGAAAATGGGTCTAACCCCGATTTTAGAGCAAATAAATCATAATTTCATTTTCCAAAATTCGATTTCTAAAGAGTTTTTTGTGCCCCTAGCGCGACGCACCAAGGGCACGCCACAGTACATTTTGTTGGTAGTATTTCAAGTCTGATCCAAGGCTTTTGGGTCTTGGGGCTAAGTGTTCCCAAATGAGAAAATACCTATACATAGTCATATTTTACCCTCATATCATTCAAAATATTCCCCAATACTCATTCAAACACTTAGACAAATATTTTACTCTTAAACCCAAGTCTCAAAACTCATCGAGATCTCAAGTTTCTCATTCAAGTTTCACATCTCCATCTCCAATCTTCATCAAGCTAATCTCTAAAGCTAAGGTATAAGGGTTTCTTACATGGGTTCCTTTCACCTATGATACTCAAGCTTCTTTTTACTATAAATTGCATGATTTAAAGTTGATTTACTCATAGGTCTTATGTGTTATGAATTTCACTGCACACTATGTTGAGGCTTCATGAAATTTGTGATTGTTTTAGCATGTTTGGAGCTATGAATCTATGATCTATTATGGGATCTGATGAAGGATTTTGATGTATATTGCTTGAGGATAGTACCAAGTATCTATTAATTATTTTACAATGAATTTTCTTGTATGATTTCACTCTTGAATTGCATAGTATTACACTAGCACTACGCACTAACCAAGTTTCTGATAAAATATCTGGTGATGATTTCTTGAGGAATTGAAGGTCCAATGCATGTATTATGAGATGAATGACTATATGATGATGAAAGGATTATATATAATGATGAAAGGAATGTATGTATATGATTATGAAAGGAGTGTATGTATATGATATTACCTGTATAGTGTTGGAGATGACCAAGCCTCAATCGGGAGGTTATAGGCCCGAGTAACCTTGTTGAGGGGTTTATACATCGATTGCCTCACTCGAGAGGTGGCAGGCCCATGCAACCTTGTTGAGGCGTTTCTACCTTGATAACCTTGTTGAAGGATTTGTACTCTATCAACGTTATTGGGGGGTTTGTACTTTATGCGCCTCTCCAAGGAGGTGGTAGGCCTTGGATTGCCCTAAAGTGGTCACTCTTTGCACATGGATTATGTTCTATATAAGTATGATTTTATTTCAAGTATCATTCATATATGTCATATTACTATAAGTCTATTCATTTCCTATGATATTCATTTTGATTATGTACTTACCTCTTGTTGCATTACATCCTACATACTTAGTATATTCAAACGTACTAATGCATACTCTATGCCTACATGATGTCACAATATAGGAATCGATGCGCCGCTTGAGCATCTTCATCCACGTGGCTAGTACACTTTCACTCAAGCTTGCTGGTTAGTCCTCCATTTCAAGGACATTGCTTACTATTTCTTATTATGTTATAGAACTACCTTTCTTTTGTGTAAATGCTGACTATTAGGGTGAGCTTGGTTGCTTGTCTTGGTCCCTGCTCTTATCTATGTATTAGAGGTATTATTGGATATGTAATATGAAACCTTATGAGTTTTGACTCTCTCTTGACTCTAGTTATTTTGGTAGAATATTTTCACTTAGCCCCGGTTATCCCTATTTCTACTCTTATGCTGCTATTTTAATGCTTCCACGACCAAGGATGTGTAATGATATGCCAAGAGGTTTGCTTGGTGTCCCTTCATATTCTCCTTGGGTCGTGTCACATCTAGGCACTAGGCTTGGGTCATGAAAAATTTTGTTTCAGAGCACTAGGTTGTTAAATTCTCGGAGTCCAGCACACCTCGCCGATTATAGTCTTGTTCATGATTGTGTTGTGCACCATAACTATGAGCTAGAGGCTATGAGGCGTTTAGCAAATATTTCCCTTCTTCTTATGTTGTGATAAGAAGTAAAGGTAAGGTTTTTGCCCTAACAATTGTCCTTTGCTATGCTAGATCATGCCTAACACGAGAGGGAGAAGAGCTCGCACACCCGAGGAGCAACTGACTAATGGAGAGCTTTGGGACACTCTCACTTTTCTTTCACAAGTTATGGCTAATCAATCCAACCAAGGAGCCCAAGCCCCTCATGCTTCTGCACTACCATCTCATATAAGAGACTTCATGAGAATGAATCCCCTAAAATTCTATGGGTCAAAGGTGAGCGAGGATCCTCAAGAATTCATTGATGTGGTCTACAAGATTTTGGCTATAATAGGTGTGAGGTTGGAGGATAAGGCAGAGTTGGTGGCCTACTAACTCAAAGGGGTAGTGTAAATATGGTACAATCAATGGAAAGAGGAAAAGAGAGTCAACATGTGGTACTTTTGGAGGAGTTCAAGGGGCCTTCCTTAATCGATTCTTCCATCTTAAACTTAGGGAAGCAAAATTAGTGGAATTTATGAATTTTAGACAAGGGTATATGAGTGTGAGAGAGTATGCCATCAAGTTCAACTAACTTTCAAAATATGCTCCACATTTGGAGGCCAACTCAAGATCTAGGATGAACAAATTTATGATGGGTGTTTCTAATTTGGTTAGTGAGGAATGTCGGTCTGACATGTTGGTTAGTGACATGAACTTGTAACGTTTGATGACCTATGCCAAACATATGGAGGAGGATAACTTGAGGGAGAGAAGGGGTTATGAGGCCAAGAGGGCCCATTTTGAGGGAAAGTTCTAAAAGGGTGGCTGGTTCCATTAAGGCCAAGTGTCTTCTCATGAAAGGGCCGCCAATGATTTTCCAAGGGCCTGAGGTGTTGGAGATGTGGTTCCTAATGGTGGGTGTCAAAAACATGGTAGGGGCCATAGTGACCCATGCTTGAGGGAAACAAATGCTTGTTACGATTATGGGGAGGTTAGGCATAAGGTGATGGATTGCCCTTAAAATCTCAATAAGGGTAAGGATGTTCGTCCACAAGGTGCTAATATGGTTCCTTTTGGGAGAGGTAGTCAACAAGGTGGTGCACCAAGGCACAATCGATTTTATGCTTTACATGGGAGGCAAGGGGTTGATAATGTGCCTGATGTCATCACCGATATATTGAAAATCTTTAATTTTGATATGTATGCATTGATTAATCTAGGTGACACTCTTTCTTTTGTTACCCCTTTTGTTGCCAAAACGTTCCATGTTGACCCTGAGTTGTTGTGTCAGTCATATGAGGTATCTACTCTTATTGGTGCATCTATTGTGCTAGGAAGCTCAATAGAAATTGTCCCATTTTTGTCTTGCATAAAATGTTGCCTTGTTATCTTGTTGAGTTAGATATGGTTAATTTTGATGTCATTCTTGGGATGGATTAGTTGCATGCATACTATGCCACTATTTATTGTAGAACCCATTGGGTCAAGTTCCAATTTCCAAATGAACTCGTCTGTGAATGAGAGAGTCATGATGTGGTGGTCAAGGGTAGGTTCATCTCTTGTATTAAAGCCTAGAAGTTAATATCTAAGGGGTGTCTTTACCATCTTATGCGGGTTAGGGATGTAGAGTCCAAGGTCGTTCCCATAGAGTTGGTTTTTGTGAAATCCCTTAGCTGTCGTAAGTGTAGATTCAATATAAGTATTTGTCTCGGTGTCCTATCGGCACCATTCACGGCCCCTGGGTTGGGTCGTGACAATATATAGGGAATCAAGGAACGTTAAATGAATCACTTTCTTTTGTTGGTCTCCAGAAGTTGATTGAAGGTAAATTTTAAGCATCAGAAGTCATGAAGTGTATTTGAACATCAAAACCATGTTCCACTGATGTTTATTAAGCCACTGGTTAAGAGCTTTGTACTGTTGTGCAACTTTTGAGCAAGAAAATATTTTTCAACAATAAAATATTTATGTTTATGAGGTGGTTTAAAGGGAGAAACTTAAATGACGTGGCTGCAAAAAACAATATTTTATGTTTTCTTTTACTGTTTTTCAATCTATTGAGGTAATATGTTAATTGATATTGTTAGTAGCAGTGTAATTAGTTAACCGGCGATTAAAAAAAAGCAGTCTATGTGGATTCTTTAGTTATGTTCTTAGTAAGTTCACATTTATTTGGGATTAGTTAAAGTGAAGTAGCTAAATGCCCCAGGCTTTGATTTTATAAATTCTTTCTTTAATGTTATAAATTCTTTTCTCTGTATATTTTGGTTCTCTTAAATGTTTGACCTATTGTCATCTTAAGGTTCAAAGAACTTGAGAGATATGAAAGAGAATATTTTAAAGAGTTATTATGACTCTTGGATGATGACGTCTTTAGAGTTATTGCTTCTATCACGATCTACGATTTTTCTATATTTATATTAAAAGAAAAAAACTGTGTGGGATTTAGTTCCCCTAAGTGCCAAAGCGAAAATGTATCCTCAACAGTATGGAGGATTTGAGTTTATGTTTTAAAATATAAAAGAGATTGAGGCTCTACCCTTAATATGACATAATAATTTTATGGTTATGAATATCTTGCTTACATACTCGGATTGTTGATTATGACTATATGAAATTCTAGCAAAT
>JAOTQJ010019441.1:0-17033 GCA_025642045.1 Solanum sejunctum | reverse complement strand
GGCCGATGCTCTAAGTAGAGTGTCCATAGGTAGTCAAGCTCATGTTGATGATGGTTACAATGAGGTGGCTGGAGAATTCACCGATTAGCTAGATAGGGGATTAGGTTGGATGAGGTTGAAAATGGTGGTGTAGTGGTTATTGATAGTTCTAAGTCTTCTTTGGTTGAGGAGGTAAAGTCAAAACTATATCTTGACCTCACATTGTTAGAGTTGAAGGCCTTGGTGAAAGATGGTAAAGTAGAGGTTTTCTCTTAAGGGAAAGATGGTGCCCTTAGGTACCAAGATATGTTGTGTGTACCTAATGTTGATGACTTAAGGGAGTTGATCTTGAAGGAGGCCTACAATTCATCCTATTCTATTTACCCCAGTTCTACAAAGATCTATATAGACTTGAAGGAGGTGTTTTGGTGAGGCGATATTAAGAGAGACATTTCCAAGTTCATGTCCGGATGTCACAATTGCTAACAAGTGAAAGCTGAATATCAAAGGCTGAGTAGCCTAACCCAAGACATAGGAATTCCTACTTGGAAGTAGGAAGAGATCAACATGGATTTTGTGGTTGCATTGCCTAAGACTAGGAAGCACTTTGATTCTATTTGGGTTGTTGTGGATAGAATGACAAAGTCGGCTCATTTTCTATCGGTCAAAACCACTTATGGTGCCAAAGATTATTCCAAGTTGTACCTTCATGATTTTGTTAGGTTACATAGGGTGCCCTTGTCTATCATTTCAGATCGTGGTTCTCAATTCACTTTTGAATTTTGGAGGTCCTTCCAAAGAGGTCTTGATACCAAGGTCAAGCTTAGCATGGCCTTTCGCCCTCAAATGGATGGTCAAGCCAAGAGGAATATCTAAACTTTTGAGGATATGCTTAGAGCTTGTATTTTGGAGTTTAAGGGAAGTTGGGATAAACATCTTCTACTTATTGAGTTTGCTTACAACAACAACTATCACTCAAGCATTGGTATGGTTCCCTTTGAAGCTTTATATGGTAGGAGTTGTAGATCTCCGGTTGGGTGGTTTGAAGTAGGGTAGATGGCCTTGTTATGTCCGAATTTGGTCATGGAGGCCTTGGAAAAGGTCAGTTTGATAAGGAAGAGATTGAAAATAGGGCAAAGTAGACAAAAGTCCTAATTCAATGTGAGGAGAAGAGATCTTGAGTTTAAGGTAGGTTATTGGGTTTACTTGAAAGTCTCACCCATGAAGGGTGTGGTCCGATTATGCAAGAAAGGGAAATAAAGCCTAAGTTTTATAGGTCCTTATAAAGTTTGAGGAGAGTGGGTAAGGTCGGATAAGAGTTAGAATTGCCTATGGAGATGAATATGGTTCATTGGATCTTCCATGTGTCTATGTTGAGGAAGTGTGTGGGTGCCCCAAGTGTTATAGTTCCCTTAGAGGTTGTGGGTGTTGTATAGGATAATTTGACCTATGAGGAAGTCCCAGTGGAGATTTTAGATAGACAAGTGAAGAGGTTGAGGAACAAAGATATAGCTTCCATCAGGTTCCTTTGGAGGAATCAACAAGTTGAAAGTGCCACATGGGAAGCAGGCGGACATGAAAAAGCAATACCCATATATTTTCAAGTCTTAATTTTTAGCCCTCATGTCATTTTGTATGCATTCATATTTATATTAACAAGTTTATGGTGATTTTTGACATTCATGTTGAGATTTTTGAAAGTGATGTTTAAATACATTTGTTGCATTCATGTAGTCTGAAATCTTCATGATTACTTCTGTTATGCATGTTTCTTTGACATTCGGGGATGAATGTTCACAAGGGGGAGATATTGAAATGCCCCAAAAATGTTCTATGGAATGCCCATAATTATAATTTCCATATATCTCAAAATCCATGCATGATATTAAAAATTCGACTTTATATTCCCAATCAAGTGGAAAAATTGAGTGAAAAATGAATATAACCTGGTTTTTAAAGGACCCATAACAAAAAATAATTTTTGCTAATTTTCGATTTCCAGAGAGCATCTGCGCCTTAGTTGCAACGTGCTAGGTTGCGGAGCAGTGTAAGCTTGTCCTTTGTGTTTGGTCTGCGTTGCGGATTGGATGTGGACCAGTACAATATTTTCCTTAGATTTTCTTATGCGCCCATGGGCATTGGGATGCCCATCAAAATGTGCAATCACCCATACTTAATTATTTTTCAACTCTATATCTCACAAACACCTCTAAGGCTCTATCAATTCTCTCAATCAAATCTAAGGATCTCAAGCTCAACTTTGGAACTCAAGGATTTCATTTTAAGCTCTAAGACTACTTCAAGTTCACCTCAAAGAATTCAAGGTTTAAGGTATGTGGGTCTTCATCCATGGGTCCTTTTATCCATGGAGCCCAACCTTTCTTTTTCATGAAAATTGCATGTTTTCAAGTTGTATTACCTATAGGTATCTCTTATCATGGATTATGACTATAAACTATGTTGGGGTTTTATGAAATATTGATTGATTATGCATGACTATCTATTTCAAGCTTATACTATGATTTGATTACATCTATTGGGACTATGCATATTTTGAGCTATGAAGCTATGCTTTATCATAAACTTTTGTAAAGGATTTCAAGTTATCCTACATGAGGGTTTTACTACATGTTGGTGGGTTGATTTGCATTGAGTTTACTCATCTTATTTTACCCTTTGAATGGGATGATTATGAACAACTATCATGAATCCATCATGTGTTTGATAAAATGTCAAGTCAAGAATTCTCAAGTTATTGATGATCTATTTCATGATTTACAAGTTAAGTGCCTATATGATGATTAAGGGCTTTCAAGCATGTATTGAAGTCATGAAAAGTATCTATGGTGTCACAAGTATCAAGTTAAGCCCCATTTCAAGATTTTTACCTCTTGTGAGCCATTCATATTAAAGCAAGAGTGCATGTATAATTATAATATATTCTCATGTTCAAGTTACGCTCACTACTAGAGGTCAATCATGTTTAGAGCTACTCAAGTCATGTTCTTACAAGCTATTCATGTTATGATTTAAATATGATTTCTTCAAGTATTTTATGGGATTATACTTAGCACCGATGGATTGGATGTTGGCGTGGACTATCTTCAAGGGTCCATACTCCTTTCCTCAAACTATGTGTCAATATACGATTATGATTATTACCCTTGCTATTCTAGTGAATCCATCTTGTGCACTTTATCATGAAATCCTTTCCAAAATAGGTCATGCTCCCGTAAGGAGGGTTAATTCGTATTAAATGGGTCATGTTTCCATAAGGTAAAGTATGGTTTATCTTGGCAAGTAGACTACCTCTTTATCAGTGAGGGGTAATTATCGAGATTCTAAGTTGTAGCTCGCTTGGTATTACTCATGTTGGTTAAGGTCTCTTCCTACATATGTATACTATATATATTGTACAAGATGAATGATTTACAAGCATTTTATTATGAGCATTGATCATTTATGCCATATTAAGATTATATATCTATTGCTTATGATTATGTATTTTGACTATATTGGCTTATGTTTTATTGCATTGCATTTCGCATACTTAGTACATTCAAATGTAATAACGTATACTCTATGCCTACATGATATTACCATGTGGGGATTGGGGCTCCTTTCAATCATCCTCCACGTGGCTAGTTTGGTACTTTAGAGATAAGGTTTGGTGAGTCCTCAAGTCTATGGACACTATCTACATTACTCTTACTATTTTGACACTTCATTATGTTGAACACTTGTTATTATGAGGGTGAGACCGGAAAGTGTCTTGGCCCCTGCTCTATTCCAAGTTAGAGGTGTTGTTGGATATTATGATGTACCTATGCTATGAGATTGACTCTTATATACTTTTATGATGATTAAATACTTCCCTTAGTCCTGCTTCCCTTTTTATTATATCTCTTGTTGTTATTTATTTTGCTTTGCGACTAAGGATGTGTGATTGATATGCTAAGAGGCTTGTTTAGGGTCCCTTCGTATTCCAATTCGCCTTGTCACATATAGGCCTTAGGCTTGGGTCATGACAGAGGGTATAATTAGAAGTTGAGCCCAAAATGAGGCCTAGAGCACCAAGAAATAGCCCAAAAATTGAATGAAATTTTTATTAAAAACATATTGGTTACAACATCTTCCTAGTCAACTTACTCAAAAATACCATCAAATTAACAAAATTCAAATATACCACATCGTGCGTCTCAACTAATAGTACAATTTAAACTCAATTTTTCTTAATTTCGATAAAAATGGCAATGATATTGCAATACAAAGTTTTTGACTATTTATAAAAATATATTTGGCAAAAAATAGTTATTATCACCTAGAAATACATGTCAAAGCTGCAATCCAAGGTCCCCATGATGTTCCTTATGAAATTCTTTATAATTTGCCTTTTGAATCGCCTAATTATGAAGTAAAATGCCAAAGTTATGCTAATTTGATTTTTTACTCAACTCCTTCACGTGGTTGGCCTTTTAAGGCTAGCAACCACTTGCCATTGCCTCACACGTTTGCAGGCCTATGCACCCATGCTATGCCATGTACGTGGGCAAGTCCTGATTCAAGTGGAGGGTTGCCCTGCTGCAGTGGTATTTGCTTTTTTCAAAACTTCTCTAGAGCATTTCGAGTCTATTCGATGTCCATTTTCCTTAGACCAATTATGTAACCACATGGATTTTGATGTTCCAGATCCACCAGTGTCGTTGGAATTTCCAATAGAACTCATTACGATCAAATTAAGATCCCACTTGTTTTCAGCTAATTTTAGCCAAAAGAACTGAGGAGGTCAAAATACATCCGAAAGTCCCTGGCATCTAACAAAAGGTCATCCTAGACTATATTTGATATTTCAGATCTAACTACGGTATCAAAAAATCCTTTTGAGCATGTATATGAAGGTTCTCACTAAAAACACTTTTTAGCTTATTTCTGAACTAATTTTTCAAATTTTCCAATAAACTCATATTGAAACCCCCAAATCTCGAGCCACTCATAATCATATCTAATTTTGTCTTTTGTGGAGCTGATGAAACCATAGAATTCCACTCTGAGGCCATATACTATGATAGTACCAAAAAATTTATTTTACAGTTATAACCTTCTATTCAACTAAAAAACTTGTATAATTCTCAAATAATTCATCCAACAACCATACTAATAGTACCAATAAGTTAAAAATGGTCCAAGGTCACTATGCACCCATCAACTAATAAAATAAATACAGAAACACATAAATGACCTAGAGGGTCATTATAATGTATGCTAGGTGATGAAAGGTTTTATGATTCTTCCGTCCATGGTTTTAAACATGCATTGATCATTCATATCTTGTCCTTATTCTATTGATTATGATTATGCAAATTGCTATTATGGTATGATATTCCTTGATGCATGACATACCTACATACTTAGTACATTTCATATACTAATGCATACTTCTTTGCCTATATGATCAAACCATGTTGGGATAGATGACGAGACTTTTTCTTTATTTTGTGGCTAGAGTTGGTTTGAGTTTTGAAGATTGTTAGTGAGTTCTCATGCTTCGGGGATAAGCCTTGTTCATGTTATGCTTTCATGTTGAGACTTTATGATTTCATTGTTATTCTATCTTTAGGGTGAGCTAGTAGCATGTTCCAGACCCCACCAAAATCTATAATGGTAGAGGCATCTTTTGGGCTAAAGATGTTGTAATTCCCCTAAGAAAAACTATGACTTTGGTTTTGATACATTCCGCTTGCTTACTCTCTTATAAATTGCTTACTTTACCTTAGGTATGCTTATGATATGATTATGAGGCTTGGATGGGGTGCCTTCAAGTGTCATATTCACCATGTTACTGCTAAGCCCTAGGTCAAATTGTGACAATATCATTGTCATGAATGAGAAAGTTTAGATGAGATAAGATTTTAGGAATTTTAGCACCCCTACAATATTGAATAACCCATCTATTTTTAGATTATTTTTTTAATAACATTTTGTCGATAGCCCTAAAAAATCAAATAAGGACAATATATGATTGCACCACAATCTCCTCAAGGATGATAAAACATTTAACATTGCACAATTGCTGAGGACCCATAGACACCTACTTTTTATTTAAAAAAGCAAATTATTATCAAATAGAGCCCCCAAAACAAAAAATTAAATCATGTTAGTTAACTATTTATTGCAGACACATTTAAAAAATGTGAAGTACGAAGTTAATTGATGATTTCATACTATAATGTTCAATTTTATTAAAAAAAAAGGAAAAGTAATATTGAAAAACAAGATAAACTATATTTGTTTGGATTTCTCAAGTAATAACTAGTTAAATAAATAGAAGGTCTAGAATATACAGTAAACTGTTAAAAGAATTTCAAATATATAGCATTATTGCTTCTTAAATCATAATCATAAAGCCTTATTGGAGTACTAATGATGTTCATGCTCCAATAAGAAAGCGATCGTTGTCAACAATTAACCTAACTGGAGGTTAGGGTCGAATCCACAGGGAATATAAGGCTTGACTACAAGAATTCACTATCAATCATTTCAAGCATCTATAACTAAAATCTCTAAATGGGGAGGGGGGATGGTTATGATTTAAGAACCAAACTAAAAATAAACACTATACTGAATATGTGAGAAAACATTCAAATTTAGGGACAACTTGGGAATTGTATTCTCTATGGTTCGTTGACTCCATTACCCTAGACAATATAACTATAAATGGGAATTCACATGCAGGACAGTAACTTAGGTTCTTCCGTCCCTCTTGTGCAGGTGAAGGTTGAATTTTACCATGGAACTTGGTCGGCAACCATAGTGTGCCAACTAACCATTACCTATTATTCCATTCAACCTCCCCTTGGTCAAGTTTGGTTGATTAGATGAGAGCACATCAATCGAATCCTATCATCAACTTCCCTTTTCTTATTCGTCACTACTTTGGTCAGGATCGTGATAGTAGACAAGGTTTGGTGTTGGCCACCACCAAAAATTAATCAAAATGAAGGGAAATAAACAATACATGCAAAACTCCAATCATAGAAATGCGATATGTCTAAGTTATTTCAAATCAACTACCCATGATTCCCACAACCCCAAGTTGTGGGTGCTTAGCTACTCTTGGCTATGGTAAAATCAACAATAATACAAATAAATGACAAAATTGACAATTTTACCTAAGAAAATAAAGAACAAGAACACCACAAGTTGTAAACCACAAGCTTTTATAGGTGGAGAATGAGTACAATCAAAGATTTACAATACCCAAAAGTGGGTCTTCAAAGTGAAAATGAGAATCTACACCAAAACCCTAAAAATATTCTATAGAATATTCAAAGTTTCTTTTTTGCCCAGATTAAAGTCTCAGCTCTCTTCAAATAAACCCTAACATAAAGTATTTATAGTATTTGCAATTTAACCCTAAAAATTAAGCAGAAAAGACAGCTGCCAGTAGGTACTTAGCATAGGTACGACATAGGGTGACCTATGAGTCGTAATCAGAGTCTCGTATTAGGCACTTTGCATTCTGGACTTGGCTGTTACGACCCAATGATATGAGTCATTGATTGGGCTACGAACCATATGCTCCTCTCATAATCTAAGCCTTCAGTTTTTTGGTCTAAAATTTTGGCTCTCTGTTTCTTGCTATGAATCCACCTATACGAGTCGTAGTGAGATCTTTGACTTGTAGAGTAGCCTTGTAGGGCTGACATCTACTTAGCAGATTTTTAATCTTTATTCTCTGTTTCTTGCTACGAGATCACTCTATGACTTGTAGATTGAGCTACAACTCGTAGGAAGGCTCGTATGTCCTGCACTTCAGCAAAATCTGCAATTTTTTCCCAAAATCGTGCCAAACTACCTTTTCTGTAATAACAACACAAAAGAACATTAAAACCATAAAAAGTCATTTTAAAAGCTCACAAAATTCCTTGTTTTAGGCATTACATATGCTGTATTTTCACAGCACATCAAGTATCATTTGATAAATTCCCCTTGTATAATTGATATTTTTAAATCTTTGAAGATAAATATCATGCTTTAAATACAGTATGTCTGCAGTTCAAAAGCTAAAGAAACTAAAATTAGTAAACCTTTTTATAAAAAGAATGATTTTTAAACAAAAAAGATAAAACCCACATCAAATTTTATTTTCAGTTCACAGAAAATTTCACATTTAGAATTTTGAACTTCAACTTAATTAGAAAATATTAAGAAGATTTAGGATTTCACACGACTCTCACCTTATAAAGAAGAAGAGGAGGAGGAGGAGGAAGAAGAAGATGAGGAAGATGAAGAACACGAAGAGGAAAAAGAGGAAGAGGAGGACGAAGAAGATGAAGATGAAGAAAAAGAAGAGTAGGAGGAGGAAGAAGAAGACGATGACAAGGACGACGATGAAGAAGAAGAAGTGAAAGAAGAAGAGGAAGACAAATACAAAGAGGAAGAAGAGGAAGAAGAAGACGAGGAGGAGGAGGAGGAGGAAGAAGAGGAAGAGAAAGAAGAACAGGAGGAAGAGGAAGAGTAAGAAGAGAAAGAGGAAGAGGAGGAAGAAGAGCAGGAAGAGGAAGAGGAAAAGGAAGAGAAAGAGGAGAAGACGAAGAAGAAGAGGAGGAGGAGGAGGAGGAGGAGGAGGAGGAGGAGGAAGAAGAAGAAGAAGAAGACAACAAGAAGAGGGGGAAGAAGAGGAATTGGAGGAGGAGGAAGAAGAAGAAGTTGAACAGATCTGAATGTTTGCTAAAAGGAATTTGGAGTATATCTGAGTGAAAGTGATTATTTAGGTATAATTTATTCCATCTTCTATCTTACATACAACAATACATAAATTGACTCATAATTTATACATATAATAATTGTGTCGTGTTCTAATTTTCTAACCAAACGTGGTATGGTATATGATGAATTTTATACGTGATATAAAAATACTACCAAACATGTTAAAACTTATGCAATATTTTATACCTGAATAAGTCAGCCCTTATCCAGTAACCAAACGACCACTTAGTGTGTCGTGCTAGCATTTATTTTTTTCATACAACTATTGGATGTTATTGTCGATTCTTTTAGCTAGAGATTCTTTTGAATTGTCAACATTTATTAATAGTTTTTAGAAAAGTTAAAAAAAAATTAAACATGCTTCGAATGCTAGGTGCGTAATATAGAATTACGAAGATTATGTTTAGGTGACTCTCCTAAGAACATTTCGCAAAAAAAGTTATATAGACTTTATTTGAAACACGTAGGGTTTAGAATTGACTCTTAATAAAGAAGATAAGATTAAAAAAATCAATTAGATAGTTATGTAAAGAATTGATAATAAGCCACTTAGATTTATTTACTTGTCATTGTATGGTGAGTTTTGCATATTCCTTTCATATTATGATAACTTAAACTTGGTCATTGTATGTACTAAGTGAAACTTAGTGTGAAATTGACAAGATTTGATTGAGACATTTCTTAGTTCATCCACTTCTTGACTACTAGTTATGTCTACCCTTATAATATCTATAGTTACATTCTTTAATCTTATTATATTTTTTTATTATACACTTAATTAGCCTTTTGCGTTGATTGACCTTAAAGAGTCTAATGCACTTCAAAAGTTGAGAGACTTTAAAAATAAAGGAAATAGAGAGCGAAAAGATGAAATAATGAGAATTGATGTAGTTGAAAAAGGAAAAACAAAATAAAAAAGATGGATGCCCAAGCATGAAAGTAATATTTGTACATTGGTAGTATTAGGAAGGAAGATCCACGTGACAAAAATAATAAAAGATTTAGAAAAAAAATCTTCTTGCTAACAGTGAGTGAAAGAACTAGATGAGTGCTTGATAATAAGGAGAAACACGAAAAAGATTTGAAATTGGGGAGGCACAAGGAATGGTGTAAAAATCTGAGAAAAGTAGTTGTGTTAAAGTGCACAAGAAACTAGTCATTATTAATCCAAATTACCCCTACCCATTTCTTATCCGACATCACTACCTTTAATGCCTTTTTGATCCTATAGTTTCAACACTTTTGTTAATAAAGTATGACACTAAGAGCAAGCTTATAGTAAATCTTGTATGCATGTGAATTCAATTATGAGATTAGACATGTTTTTCTACTTATATTCCCCAAAATTTATGATTTGATTATATAGGTAGACATCTCTTGAAAAATGAGGGAATATAGATGTTTGAACATGATAACCCGTTCTACTTCTTTCCTTAATAATGTAGTTGTGATTTCTCTATATATTATGTTGTTACGTCGGTTATAGAGGCTACGTCATTTTGGTGGAGATAACTTATTTTGAATTGACGTACGTGCTTTGTATGAGAGTAGCCTTCATGTTTAAAATTGTCTTTTGTGATCTAGATAGGAGTAGACCAATTTGAAAATTACATTTTAGTTGAGTATGGTGTGTGAGTATCTTGTTAGTTGTTTGAGGAGGAATAAAGGTTCAAGAGCGGGATAGTGATATTGTCACGATCCAAGCCTAGGGCCTAGATGTGACACGACGAATGAAAAATTCGAAGACAACCCAAACAAGCCTCTTAGCATATCATGTACACATCCTTGGTTGCGGAAGTAAAATAAGATAATGAGAAGAGTCAATTATTCAAAAAACGGAAGCAGGACTAAGTGAAGTCTTTTATGACCGTAAATAAGATAAGAAGAGTTGAGCTCATAAGAATATACAATATAGTATCCAACAACAACTCTACTTTAGAATGGAGCAGGGGCCAAGACACTTCCTGGGCTCACCCTTATGATATTAAGTATCCAACATAAGGAGCAAGTCTCAACATAGCATGAGTAAAATAGATATTGTCCTCAGAGTTGAGGACTCACTAAAAGCTTTCTTTAAGAACCGAACTAGCCACGTGGAGGTGGATGATCAATAGGAGCTCCAGTCCCTAAATATTAATATCATGTAAGCGTAGAGTATGCATTAGTACTTGGAATGTGCTAAGTATGCGGGGTGCTATGCAACAAAGACATAAGTCATAATATTCAAAATATATAAATATAGGCAATGGATATATTCTCAATATGACATGTATGATCAATAGTTGTAATAAAACATGCATGTAAAATATTTAACTTGCATAATATATTATACATATGTGGGAGGAGACCTTAACCGACATAGACCAAGTGAGCTACTACTTAGAATCCAAGGCATAAAATCCCTTGGTGAGGTAACGAGGCACGACACCCCCTCGATAAAGTCACCGAGCATGACACCCCCGGCGAAGTGTAGTCTACTTGCTAAGGTAAACCAAACATGATAACATGAAGTAGATGGATCCACTAGCAAAGCTCATTTAGGGAAATAATATCATCCTATGGAGGCACATAGTTTAGAGACTAAAGAATTTATATACGGACCCCTTGAGTCGAACCCCCATCTTAAGCCTCAATCGGTGCTAAGTCTAATCTCATGGAATACTTGAAATAATCATACTTTAATCATAACATGAATAACTTGTAAGAGACATGATAACTTGACATGAGTAGTTCATTACATGCTTGACCTCTTCTAGTGAGCTTACTTAAACTTGAATATGAGGGTAAAATAATAATCATACTTGATCCCTCAACTTGACATGAATAGCTCACAAGAGGATAAAATCTTGAAATTGAGCTCAACTTGTCACTTGCAAATTCATAGATAGTTTTCATGAATTTAATACACGCTTGAAAGCCCTTGACCATTATGAAATTTCTAGACTTGCACTACTAAACACTGGCCAAAAAACGACGGACTGCTTCGCAAAAATAAACGATGGACTAGGCGAGCAGTTCGTCGCTTTCTTATTTTAAACTTTTTAAAAATATTTTAGTTATGAAAAGTGATGGACAACAACTATATGTCCGTCGCTTATATTCTCGAATTTTTTTAGCAAATATTATTTATTTATTTTTAATATATTTTTATAAATTGTGACGGACTCAGTGACGAAGTCCTCGCTTATATATTTTTTAATATTAAATATTTAATTATTCCAAACATAGGAATTATAATAAAAAAATAATATATTTTTTAAAAAATATTGCGAGGGACAACGTGTCAATGTCCGCTGCTTTTTTTTTAAAAAAATTCTATTTAAATAATTCAATCTTTATAATTATAATAATAATTATTTTTTTAAAAAAAATGCGATGGATAGAATGGGTATCTTCCGTTGCTTTTTTAATTAAAAAAAATTTTAAAATAAATTTTTTAAAAGAAATAATATTTTATTTAAAAGGGGGGACAGACTCAGTGACGCTGTTCGTCGCCCCTAAATTAACATGACTCCCAAATTAAATCATTTTCCATGACATTTTTCCCTCACTCTCTCTCTCACTTAATGCGCAAAAACCCTAACCACGCTACTCGTTTATCGCCGTCGCCGCCGTCCATCGTTCGCAGTTCAATGTTCAAGTGCCACCTCTCGCCGTCCATCCCGACAATGTGTCCTTGCCGGCAGGACCGTAAGTCCCCTTATCTCTCTCTTCTCTTTTCTGTCTCATTTTTTTTAAAATTTTTAAAATAAAAAATGTTGAATCTTTGTTAGTTTAGCTTATTTATGTTGTTGATATTGTTATATTGATTGTGAATTAGAGAAGAAAGTTTGTGTTTAGATTTTAGGGTTTAGTTTGATTTTGGTATGTTGAATTACTCTGTGATTTGAGGGGTTTTGGTAGTGTGAATTAAAGTGTATTTGTAATGACTAATATTGTTGGTTTGTATATTAAAATGTGAATTTATGAATGAGTATATATTTTTTGGATTTTAGTTTAATTTTGGTATGTTGAATTACTTTGTGATTTGGGGATTTTGGTAGTGTGGATTAAAGTGTATTTGTAGTGACTAACATTGTTGGTTTGAATATTTAAATGTGAATTTGTGAATGGGTATATATTTTTGGATTCTAGTTTGAATTGGTATTTTAAATTACTTTGTGATTTGAGAGATTTGGTAGTGTGAATTAAAATGTATAATTTGAAGTGATTAACATTGTTGGTTTGAATATTTAAATGTGAATTTGTGAATGAGTATATATTTTTGGATTCTAGTTTGAAATGCGTTTTGAATTAGTTTGTGATTTGAGTTTTGTTAGTTGGAATTAAAGTATATAATTTGAAGTGATTAACATTATTGGTTTGAATATTTGAGTGTGAATTTGTGAATGAATATTTTTGTATTCTAGTTTGAAAAATGAGTTTTGAATTAGTTTATGATTTGGGGTTGTTAAGGAATTAAAGTGTATTAATTGAAGGTGTTAACACTGTTAGTTTGAATATTTAAGTGTGAATTCTCAACTTTAAATACTTGAACTTTAATTATATTTGAAATTTGAAAGTTTACAATTTAACTTAAAAAAATCTAGTTGGAAATGGATTTTGAATTAGTTTGTGATTTGAATTTTGTTAGTTGGAATTAAAGTGTATATAAAGGTATTGGCATTGTTAGTTTTAATAGTTAAACTGTGAATTTGTGAATGTGAATTTTTGGATTGTAGTTTGGATTGAATTTTTTGAATTAGACTATAAATTTGAGTGTGTATATATAAAGTTTGTACTTTAACATAGAAAGTTTAAATATAGTTGAACTTTAATTTAGAAATTTTGGTTGAATATATGTCAAGTTGTGCACTTTGAGTTAGGAATTTGTTGGTTGATCAATGTCACGAAAAAGAGCTTTAAATAGTGAACTTTAACTTAGAAAATTAGAATTCTCTATTTTAGATATTTATACATTAATTATACTTAAAATTTAAAAGTTTGTAGTTGGACTTAGAAAAATCAAACTTGCGCATATCAATTTTGAACTTTAGAATTTTTACATCATTGTAGGATATATTCGGAACGTCAAGTTAAGCCCATTTATCCGCTGGCAAGCTAATTGGAAAAGGTAAAGGTGTTTTTTTCTATCAAAATTGTAATTGTTGTATATATTAGTTTTTAAAAATTTATTCAATGTAAAATACTTGTATCTTGCTTAGAGTTCCCATTTTCATTTTTAGCAATGTATAATTTTATTTAAAATTCGAAGTATATTTTAAGTAGTTGTAAACTTTAAGTTGAATATAATTTAGAAATTGAAGTTGATATACTTGTTAAAGTGTATTTTAGTACTTTTATAATTAGAAATATTCAACTTATGCCCATTTGAAACTTGAGTTATTATAGTTTAGGATATAAAGTAAACTTTAAATAGTTGAGAACTTTAAGTTGAATATAATTTACAACTTGGACTTTATATACTTGTTAAAGTGAATTTTAGTACTTTTATACTTGGAAAAATTCAACTTCTGCACTTTTGAACTATGAATATACTTGAATATTTTTTGTAGATGGATAATCGTTTGTGGATGTATGACATGTATTGTGAAAATAATGATCAACTGAAATCTGACGGTGTTACAAGTTTTATCGATCATGCAATGACACTTGATAGTTTTACGAGAAATCAATTGGTTAGGTGTCCTTGCAGTGCATGTATGTGCCTAGAATTCTTTAGTCCATATGAAGTTATTATGCATTTGTATCGTAAGGGATTTACGCCTAGATATTTTGTGTGGGTAGATCACAGAGAAATAGATGAAAAAAATAGTGTATTTTATAATACGATGCCAGTGGATGAATACAATATGCTTGTACCACATGGTCAGATTAGATTTGAACCTGATAGGAATCAACATGACACCTTTCAACATGATAGAGTTCATGAAATGATCAATGATGCTTTCGGAGTTCAAGAGGGGATGAAACTTGACCAATTCTTTAATGAAGCTTTTAGTGAAGAAGCTAAACACTTCTATGCAAAATTAGAAGAGGCTAGTTGTCCATTATGTGAGGGGAGTCTGGATTCTACTTTGTTTGTACCATTTAAATTAATAAATATTAAATCGGATTGAAATGTTCCTAATGCGGCTATGGACTCAATGGTTGATCTCTTGGGCGAGTTGGTTAATCCTGAGTTTAACATACCCCACAACTTCTATCAATCAAAGAAACTGATTTTCAAATTAGGATTGTCACATCATAGAATTGATTGTTGTGTTAACGGTTGCATATTATACTATAAGGATGATAGTGAATTGGAAAATTATAAGTGTTGCGGTGATGCTCGTTATAAGAGGTGTCCGACTGAAAAGATAGTTCCAATTAACGTGATGCATTATTTACCTCTTATTCCTAGACTAAAGAGGTTGTATGCATCGATGAGGTCTGCCCACATATGAGATGGCACCATGAACATAGAAGGTTGTTGGGTGTCTTGTCTCATCCATCTGATAGGGAAGCATGGAAGCATTTTGATAATGTGTACCTCGACTTTGCTAGAGAGCCTAGAAATGCTAGATTAGGGCTCTGTGCAGATGGTTTCACACCATTCTCTAATTCTGCCACGTCTTATTCTTATTGGCTAGTATTTTTTTACTCTATATAATCTTCCTCCTGAAATGTGCATGACAAGTCCATACATATTTTTAAGCTGTGTTATTCTGAGTCCTCACAATCTAAAAAGTTTAATTGACATACATCTACAACCATTGATAGATGAGCTTAAATAACTATAGTCTGAAGGTGTAGTGACATATGACATATCAACTAAACAGAATTTTGTTATGTGTGCTTGTTTAATATGGACTATTAATGATTTTCTTGCATATAGTATGTTGTCTGGTTGGATGACTATTGAAAAACTTGCTTGTCCTTATTGCATGGAGCATAATAAGACTTTTACCCTAAAGCATGGTAGGAAAAAATTTATGGTTTGATCATCATCGTCAATTCTTGCCAATGGACCATTAGTTCAGAAATATGAAGCATGCATTCAGAAAAAATAAGGTTAAGAATAATCTTCCATCTCCATCATTGACAGGCCATCAAATTTTGGAGAGAGTTTCTCATCTGCCTAAAGTTACAGTAGTCCCGTACATTCTAGACTTCCTGGATATGACGTTGAACATAAGTGAACCAAATAAAGCATATTTTGGGAGTTGTCGTCTTGGAAGGATAATCTTTTGCAACACAATCTTGATGTGATATGTATTGAGAAAAAATTATTTTGACAATTTGTTCAACATGGTGATGGATGTCAAGGGGAAGACAAAAGACAACTCAAGAGCTAGATTGGACTTAAAAGAATATTACAGGAGGAGGAAATTGTGGCTGCATGAACTACCAAATCGCAAAATTGTAAAGCCCAAAGCTAGCTTTTCATTTACAATGGCTGAGAAAAGTGAAATATGTTTGTAGGTGCAAAGTATAAGGATCCCAGAAGGATATGCTTCAAATTTAGGTAAGTGGGCAGATCTGAATGAAGGGAGGTTGATAGGTATGAAAAGTTATGACTATCATGCATTCATGGAAACTTTGATTCCTATCACTTTTCGCAATTTACCTGAAAGAATATGGAAGGCTATTATAGAGATAAGTCTTTTTTTTAATAATTTATGTTCTGGTCAGTTATTGAAAAATAGTTTAGACAGGATGGAGAAAAATGTTCCTGTGATTATTACAAAACTGGAGAATGTCTTTCTATATGGCTTCTTCGACATGATGGAACATCTTCTGATCCATCTTGTGAGAGAAGTCCATCTTGGTGATTTTATTCATACACTATGGATGTATCCATTTGGAAGGTAATGATAATTATTATATAAGTAATTAAATCTTTGTATAATCTAATCATTCATTATTATATTTGCATGCTTACATACATATATAAAGGAAAATTGGAGGCTGCAAATGATCAATTAAGCAAAGGGGACAGATTGAAGGGTCAATTGTGCAAGCTCATATTGCTAGAGAAACAAGTGATTTGTACTCCTTTTACTTTGGGGATGAAGTCCCTTGTAGTAGTAATAGGCCAACTCTGTTAAACCCCGTAATTAATTCGCTTTCAATTGGAAAAAGTTATGGCGAACATGGCATAAGTTCACTTTCATAAGTGCGCGGTGCTTAATTACAATTGGAGCGTATATTTTTAAGTTGGAGTCGGGAGTCCTCAATTGAATTTAAATAGAAAAGTTTGGGGACCTAATTGAACAATGGGCTAACTAGGAGCCCTTAGGGTG